>ML241478.1:0-72578 GCA_005239495.1 Nicotiana undulata | reverse complement strand
ATATATACAAATCCACAGTCTAGATGAAATAGATGGGGAAAAACAATAAAAGTCAATGAAACTCCATGGTGTTGTTGGGGATCGCCAGGGGAAGCAGCTCACCGTGAAGTCAAGTCCACTAGCTGAGGGTCTATCTCCGGTACAGCTAACAGAAGCACCGGCCTGAGGACCTGTACAGTTAAGTACAAAAGTGCAGCATGAGTACATATTAAAATAAATATGTACCTAGTGAGTATCCCGCCTAAACTCGAAGAAGTAGTGACGAGAGGTCGACTCGATACTCACTAAGGTCCATCAGTAATAACATATGATAGAATATAATGAAATACAGTAGGCCTGTCAGGAAATAAGCAAAAGTACATATCAAGAGCGGAAATCCAAACAACTACTGAATTAAGCAATAATGCACTTTCTAGGGTAGGAGCACTGAAACAATAATCACCAAGTCTTAGATCCGCCGTGGTGCACGCCCCGCTCCCATAAGGTATCTTCTAAACTTACCGTGGCGTACGACCCGATCCCATAAGGTACCTTCTAAACTCTTCGTGGCGTACCGCCTGATCCCATATGTGTACAATACCTCTCAACTCCGCCGTGGCGTATGATCCGATCCCATATATATCACAAATACTTTTCAACTCTGCCGTGGCGTACGACCCGATCCCATATTCATTTCAATTACTTTTTCCACTCTGTCGTGGCGTGCGGCCCGATCCCATATATATCACAAATACTTTTTAACTCTGCCGTAGCTTACGACCCGATCCCATATTCATTTCAATTACTTTTCAACTCTGTCGTGGCGTACGACCCGATCCCATATATATCACAAATAATTTTCATAACAAATTCCTTTCCATTCAACAATTTTTCCATAAAGCCATAGAGGAACAATACTATACAAAACATAATCTCATAGTACATATGGAATCACAATGAATCATATAAAGCATTGAGGGGAAGCATATAAGGCATTACGAGGAAACATATATACATTACGAGGAAGCATATATGACATGATGTGGGCCTAACTACCCGGACATAACAATGATAGTCGCTACGTACGGACTCTCGTCACTTGGTGCGTATGTAGCCCCCAAATAATTTACACATAGCATATACATCACCTATGGGGACAATTCCCTCTTACAAGGTAGAAAGGACACTCACCTCGTGCCGAATCTACCCCTCGGACAACAATTGCGCCCGAAACTCCGAACTCTACACCCGAGGACTCGCAACTAGCCAAAAGGGGTATAATTAAATCAATGCATGCACAATGTGGGAAGTTATCTTAGTTATTCAATAAAATCGTTGTTCTTGAAGAATTCCCAAATTCCAACCCCGGTCTCGCATGCTCAAATTATGAAAATTCTCGAAGGGTTCACTCACCCATAGCCTAAGGATCATTAAGGTGTGATTTTTGCTTGAATTCATGGCCTAAAATGGAAAATCACAAAACCCTCAAGAGCCCTAAAATTACTACCTAATTCCTTGATTTTAGATAATTTGGTAGGGAATTTAACTAGGAATTAATGTTTGAAACTAGTAAAACCATGGAATTTACTTACCTCAATAACAGTGGTGGAAGGTTCCTTGAAGAGATCTTTAAAAACTTGAGGAGGAAGATGAAAATAGAGGAAATAGGCTAAGTCCCATATTTAATAAAACTGCCCAGGAATTTATTCACTGCGATCGCGACAAGGGCCCTGCGATCGCGAAGGCCAACTAGCTAAACCTCTGCGATTGCGAAGAGTAACTGTGCCCGACCCTTGCTTGGCACTATGCGATTGCGACAATGGGGCTGTGATCGCGAAGGCACGGAGTCAGGCCTTCCGCGATCGCGAAGAGGAAGCTGCGATTGCGAAGAACAATTAGCAGCCCAGCCCAGTTCCTTCTCCGCGATCGCGACCCACCTTTTGAGATCACAGAGAAGGAAACCAGACAACAAAAATCTGGTTTTTCCAACTTAGCTCCGGGGGTCCAAAACTCACCCGAGCCCTCGGGACCCTGTCCGAAAGCACCGGCAAGTCTGTATTCATGATACGGACTCGCTCAAACTTCCGGAACGCGAAAAACAACAACGAAACTCAGAATTCAACCCCAAAACCAAATTGAATCAAGCTTAAGAACTTAATATTCTAGAATTCATTTCAATGCGCCGAACCGGCCTATACTACTCGGAATGATTTAATATTGCAGACAATTCATAAATGACATAACGGAACTATTCCCGATCTCGGAATTTAATTAGGACCTCAGTAACATAAAATCACATTCCAAGCCAAATTTCAAATTCTATGAAAGTCCTCAAAACTTCATTAACTCTAAATTTCCCATTTTGATCTGAAACCCGTCAAATCAAGTCCGTTTCTTACCAAATTTTATAGATAACTTAAATAACATATATTGAACCTGTTCCGGGCTACAAAACCATAACACGGGCCCGGCGGCACAAGTTTCACATCGAGGTTCATTTTCATAAGCCTTTATTATTTTCAGAAAATAATTTTCTTTAAAAAATTCATTTCTCCGACTTGGGTCCTCGGAATTAGATTATGGGCATACGCCCAAGTCCCATATTTTCCTACTTACCTCCGGGACCGCCAAATCACGGGTCCGGGTTCGTTTACCAAAAATATTGACCAAAATTAACTTTATTCAATTAATTATCATAAATTCATCTCTTTATCAAGTTTTCACATAAAGGCTTCCTGGCTACGCGCCCGGTTGCGCACACACATCGAGGTGAGATTAACGGAGGTTTTCGGGGCCTCGAAACACAGTCATAATTAAATTTACATAAGATGACATTTTGGGTCATCACAACGTGACAACTTTCTTAAGGGATTAGTGTTGTTTAATTTTTTTTAGAAAGTAAATAATTTTTTTAGTAGATAGTTTAGTACCTAGTTGTGAATAAACTAGTTTTTGGGGTGTAATCTTGAACCCATAAGCCAACATGTGACTTGCTTGGTACAAATATATTTTAAAGCTTGGCATATGAGTTTTTAATCTAAAAAAAATTAAAAAAAGAAGAAAAGAAAAATGATGAAAAAGAATGATTAAAGTAATAGTCGTTGTTGTGATTTTCAGATTCTAATTTTGGCTCTTTGATTCACTAAATAGCTTCCTAGGCTACTTGTGACTTCCTTGAGTTTCATTGGTTTCAATTGGATTTTGGATTTACATTCCACTTGAGTTTTCATGTGCTATGTGTGGTGAGCTTTAGTTGTGAAATTCCTTTGTATTATTTGTAGTCTAGAACTTGCCCGAAATGTGCTTCAAGGCGAAATCTTAGATTAACTTGGTTTGAAAAATGATATTAGGCCTTCCTTGGACCATTTTTGTGCCTAAATTTTCTACCCATGAATATTTTCCCTAGTCAACCCTTTTGAGCTTTTTAACTTTTTATTTGGCAACCATGTTACAAACTATCTTTGTTGAACCATACCTCCCTAAGTAATATAAAGTATGAATATAGGCTAAAAGCCTAAGTTTGGGGGTGGAGGTTGGAGAAGTGTTATAAAAAAATGATGATGAAATGAAAAGAGAAAAAAAATATACATAAAGGACGTATAAAAAAAGGAAGACTAGATGATATATAAAAAAAGAAAAGAAGAAAGGCTGTAATTTTTTTTGAAGGAACTGGACTTTGATTTGTGTAAAAGTCTAGTGCTTAGGGAGGTTTTGAGTCACTCTTACCAAATTATGCCCTACCTTACCCAAAAGCCTAAAATACAACCCTTTAAGTCCTAATTGAGTTTGAACCAAGTATGTCCACATTAGTGGAGAAATACATGAAGGGAAAGCCTATGGTACTACTTGTGTGTATTTGAATATCTTTGTGTGAGAGAGAGTCGAGTCTTTCCATTTGACATCCCATCTATGTTTTAAATTGCAATTTATGAGTTTGGGATTCTCTCTTAAAGTGTGAGGGCACATGAAACTCGAGTTGTGAAACTAATCCCATTTTCAATCGGGAGGAATGAGCGAGGGAAGACAATTGTGATGGAGAGGCAAATTGTGAATCTTTAGTTTCATGACTTGGTTGTTACTTTAGTTTATGTGTTGTTTAAATTTTGAAAATGAAATAAAATGTTCAAAAAGTTAGTAATTCATATGCCTTGGATTAATTGTTGGTACCAACTTAAGTCACTAGATTGTGGTTAAATTGACAATTGTTGACTTGAAATGATATTTGGTATGCCATTGAGCTTTAGTGATCATATTCTTGTAAGATGTTCTTAGTTTTTGAATTTCTTGAGGACAAGCAATAGTTTAAGTTTGGGGGTTTGATAAGTTGGTATTTTACCAACTTATCTCCTCTTGATACTTAATCTTTTGTGCAATTTTGTTGAGAAACTAAGACATTTATTAATGTTTACTGGTGTATTTCAGGTGTCAAGTGATTTAGAGATGATTGTGAAAGTTCATGTGAAAACAAGTGAAAAGTGGAGCTAAAATGGACAGTAGAAGTCTGCCTAGTGAATTACTCTTCGCGAACGTGAAGGTCAAGTACGAACACATAGCTTCAGAAGCTTAACCATCGCGAACGCAGTGGATCCAACGCGAACGCGAAGAACATTTGTGATCTGTTGAAGAATTAAACCTTCGCAAACGCGTGGAACACACCGCGTAGGTTCAAGAAGTATAACATCGCGAACACGTCATGTCAACCGCGAATGCGGAGGGTAAAGATAACATACCTTGGCGAATGCGAAGGTTTAGTCGCGAATGCACAGTACAAAATATGGGCAGTCCTGGGCAATTTTGGAATTTCACGTTTTAATCCCCAAACCTCTTTTATACACGACTTGGCAGATCTTTGGTTAATCTTTGGCTTAGGTAAAAGATTTTTTAGTGTCTTGAAGACAAGGAAGAACAAATATTGAAGCTAGGGTTTGCACACACACTTGGGATTTGAAGATTTCAACCTTGTGGTTAAGGATTTCTTACCCATTTTTGTTTGTTTCCTCATTTCCTTGATTTGTATTGAATATTTAAGTGTGTAGTATTTGTTTTCAACACTTGAATCTTTTTTATGAAAATATTCATATTTAAAGTGTGGATTAAATACCTTGTTATGCTTATGTATTAAATGATTTTTATATATTTATGAAGTGGGTTATTGTTACTTTAATTATTCTTGTTCTTTAATGTTTCCAAAGGGATTAGCTAACCCTCGGACTCGCCCATTAACCCTAAATTAATTTTTGAAAAAGATAATTTGGGGTTGGGAAAGATTAATTAACAAGAACTTGAGGCTTTAACCCTCATTTTATAGATTCTACCTAGGGATAGGATTGAACTACTTGTAGTCGTATCCGGGTTTGCTTAATCTCTTAATTGGGTTAGGAATAATTCAATTAGGAAGTCTTGTTAGTCTTTGGGAAAATCTAATTAAGAATTATTATCCGTGGCTAATTAACATAAACTCGCTCATATTTATAAAATCGTGAAATACATTGGATTGTTACTTGAGTGTAATTCCCGAAGCATTCATACTTGTTGCCATTGATAATTTTACTTGCTTTCTAGGTTAGTTTATATTTTCGTATTTAGTTATAAATAGTTTCATTACAAAAATCTAAGTGTTTGGCACTGCGCGATAAGTGATAATTCTCTTGCATTCCTAATCGCCTCAATATTGTTCTATGTGGTATTCGACCTCAACCTTGTTGGGTTAATATATTTGACAATCGACCGCTTACACTATTGTAAGGGGTAATTTGAGCATATCATATACAACTGAGCATATTGTTCTGCAGTGTCGGTGGACTTAACTGGCAAGAAATGGGCTAACTTCGTGAGTCGATCCATTATTACCCAAATTGAGTAAAACTTGCGCGGAGTACGAGGTAATCCTACCACAAAATCCATATTGATCATCTCCCACTTCTACATCGGTATTTCTATAAGTTGCGCCAACCCACCGGGCCTTTGATGTTCGGCCTTCACTTGCTGACAGTTTGGAAATTTAGCAACAAAGTCTGCCACACCGCGCTTCATATTATTCCATCAATAAACTTCATTGAGGTCGTGATACATTTTTGTAGAACCGGGGTGTATGGAATATCTAGAATTATGAGCTTCTGCCATTATCCTCTCCCGAAGGTCATCCACATCTGGGACACATAATCATCCTTGGTGTCGCAAGACACCGTCATCCTTGCTAAGAAAAAAGGCTGAGGTCCTATGATTACGAATTTCCCCTTTTAGCCGCTCCAACACTGGATCATTGTATTGCTTTTCCTTGACTTCTGCCACGAGCGATGATTCTGCTCTATTACGTATTATCACATCCTCTTCGCCAGAGACCGCGAGACAAACTCCCAGACTGGCCAACTAGTGAAATTCTCGTGCTAATGGTCTTTGACTTGCTTCTATGTGAGCTAAGCTACCCATGGATTTCCGACTAAGAGCGTCCGCCACCACATTAGCTTTCCCTGGATGATATAAGAGATCCATATCATAATCTTTAAGCAATTCCAGCCACCTCCTTTGCCTCAAGTTTAGTTCCTTCTGCTTGAATAGATATTGGAGACTATTGTGGTCTGTGAACACATCCATATGGACTCCATATAGATAATGCCGCCAGATTTTTAATGCAAAAACAACTGCTGCAAGCTCCGAATCATGCGTCGGATAATTCTTTTCGTGATTCTTAAGATGCCTTGAAGCATATGTTATAACCTTACAACATTGCATCAACACAAACCCAAGACCAACCATTGAAGCATTACAATACACCACGAACCCTTCTGTACCTTCTGGCAAGGTCAACACTGGCGTCGAAGTCAATCTTGCTTTCAATTCCTGGAAACTCTTTTCACAAGCATCAGACCCATGGAACTTGACTGCTTTGTGCGTCAGGTTTGTCAATAGGGAGGCGAGAGTAGATAATCCCTCCACAAACCTCCTATAATATCCATCTAAACCCAAGAAACTACGAATCTCTGTCGGGGTTGTTGGTCTAGGACAATCCTTTACAGCTGCGATCTTATGGGAATCGACTCGTATCCCTTCCCTGGAGACAACATGGCCCAAAAAGGTAACTGATTCAAGCAAAAGTTCGCAGTTCGAGAATTTTGCATATAACTGGTGCTGCTGAAGAGTCTGCAGATCTGCCCGGAGGTGATTAACACGATCTTCTTGACTTCGTGAATACACAAGGATATCATCAATGAAGACTATTACAAAGGAGTCAAGAAATGGCTTGAAGACCCGATTCATAAGGTCCATGAAAACTGTTGAGGCGTTGGTTAGCCCAAACGACATTACCAAAAATTCAAAGTGCCTATATCGCGTTCTGAAAGACATTTTGGGACTATCCTTCTCCCTTATCATTAGTTGGTGGTGCCCGGACCGCAAATCAATTTTTGAGAAGAACCTAGCACCTTGCAATTGATCGAACAAGTCATATATCCGAGGCAATGGGTACTTGTTTTTTATTGTAGTCTTGTTGAGCTGCCGATAGTCAATACACATTCGCTGCGACCCATCTTTCTTTATGACAAAAAGAACAGGTGCGCCCCAAGGTGACACACTTTGTCGAATGAAACGCTTTTCTTGAAGATCCTTCAGTTTCTTCTTCAACTCCTTCAATTCCGACGGTGCCATCCTGTAGGGTGGAATAGATATCGGTTGCGTGCTTGGCAATACATCAATCCCAAAATAAATCTCCCTGTCTAGAGGGATCCCAGGGAGCTTATCCGGAAAGACATCAAGGAACTCATTCACAATAGGCACAGACTCGAGAGCAGGCACCTCAGATGTGGTGTCCGCAACTCGAACCAAATGGTAGATACACCCCTTTCTGATCATCTTTGAGGCCTTAAGGTAGGAAATAAACCTACCTCTCGGCATCATATTATTCCCTTCCCACTCAATAGCTGGCTCATTAGGAAACTCAAGCCTCATAATTCTGGTTCGGCAGTCGAGTTAGGCAAAGCATGAGTAAAGCCAATCCATTCCCATTATTACATCAAAATCAATCATTCCAAGCTCAATAAGATCGGTCGTGGTATTTCGACCACATACCGTGACAACGCAACTCATACAGACCCGCGCGACTGTAATAGATTCACTAGCCGGGGTAGATACTGAGAACGACTCATGAAGTTATTCTGGTGCTATCCCAAATCTTGAAGCAATGTAAGGAGTGACATATGATAAAGAAGATCCGGGATCAATAAGAGCATACACTTCATGGGATTGAACAGTCAAAATACTTGTGACGACATCTGGAGAAACCTCTACACTCTGACGGTCACCCAGGGCATAGAACCGGCTGGGTCCTCCTGGACCCCGTGCACCACCCCTAGCTGCACCACACCATGCTGGTGCCGGAGGGCCTCAGGATAGAGGGCATGCTGAAGATGTAGCAGCTGAAGAACTGGATGGAGTTGGTGCCCCTACCAATGCCTTGGCTGGATGTACGACAGTCTCGCTGACTATGGCCTATTATTTCGCATCTATAGCATAACGATATTTCCAACTAACACGGCTCAGAATGAAACCTCCCACACTTAGGACATGGGGCCCTCCGCTGCTGCTGGAATCTCCTTCATGGTCGACCGTGTTGATGGAACCTCCTGCTACCTAAACTTGCCCCAAAGCGACCTCCCTACTGATGATGATAATGCCCTGATGGTGGGGAACTAGCTGAACATAATACAAGGGTGGCCCTAATGACCCATCCCGAGGAACTGGTCTCCCACCTCCGAATAAACCCCTAAGATTGCCCGCTGTCCAGGCTCTACTACCACCTTCTCGATCCATCCCTAGCCTCAACTCTCGAGCCTATGTAGCCTGGGCGAATCCCACAATCTTCCCATAACTCATGCAAGAATTTAGAGCAGTTGTGCCAGCTTCATTGACAACAAGGGACCAAGGCCCTGCACAAACCACAAACTCTAGCCTCCATAGTCGGCATCATATGAACAACATACTTGGATAGGCGCACAAACTCCATATGATACTCCCACACACTCCTACTACCTTGTTTGAGGACCTCAACCTCTGAAGTACGAGCTGACCTAATCTCGGCGGGCAAGAAATGGTATATGAAGGCATCCGCAAACTCACTCAACATCGCCGGAGGGCTCCCCTCCTCACAGAAATCCTCCCACATCTCAAACCAACAATACGCCGCCCCTTTCAGACGATAAGAGGCCAACTCTACTCCCTCTGTTTCAGTAGCACGCATAACTCGGAGGGTTTTGTGCATCTCATTAATGAAATCCTGAGGGTCGGCCTCGGGGTAGGTACCTATGAACTCTGAAGGAGCTAACTGAAGGAACCTGCTAACCCTAGAACAAGAAAAATCTCCTTGACCACTAGAGGGTGTGGGGGCAACATTTTACCTCTAAGCTTGAGAAGCCACCAACTGAGTCAGCATCTGGATAGCTCCCCTAAGATCCCCGTCAGAAATATCGGGATCGGAAGCTAGGGTTGGAGGAGGATCTAGAATATCAACGGGAGGGATTGGGGCACCCTCCGCTGGAGTAGGAGTTGGGATGGTCTGGTCTGGTGTGGAGGAATTAGGCTGATTCATCGTCGGGAAATTATTCTCACACGCATCATTCAATTGGAATCAATGGACACTCCTGGGGTGGCATTGGCCTGTTGGCCGAGTCGTGCTTTCTTCATGGGTGCCATTTACTGAAAGTTAAAACAATGCACGAGTTAGAGAGAGACAACCTCACCTTTCACTCCATCGCACGGTACAGAATAACAATGAAGGTAGTATTCCTAAATGCCCAAGTAGCCCCCTAATTATACATGTGGTCGACAACACACCGATAAGAAGGGCTCTACTAGGAATGACTCCGAGATATCCTATGACACTTTAAAACCTTAGGCTCTGATACCATGTTTGTCACACCCCAACCCTGGGGAACGTGACCGACACTCAACCGAGTGAACCCAGTCAAGCAAGCCTGATTAACCTTTCCTACCCGACTCCTTTACTCCCCGAGTTTATAGCATAACATTGTTTACCGAGTTAGCATGAGATAAATCAAACGCATACATTCTTGATGTTAGCCCATTCTTTCTTCTATACTGATACCAGCATTTAGGTCTCCCAAAACATACATACTGATTACAACATTTAAGAGATGAGATTACAGTTATGTGTTAACCCAACAACTACCCAATATATACATGACCCACATAAGAGTCTACGAAGCCTCTAAAAGTACGGAAGATGAACATAGTCTTGCCGGCGACAAGGCCCCGGATATACCTCAAAATAGAACAACATATACAAAATAGAACATCACATATCTACACACGGCCCCAAAAGGAGATGGGGCTCACTAGAGCAGCTAAAAGGAAGAGGAGAGGGCACCACTATCGACGATTGGCGCTACCAGGTATAGAACCACCTACATCCATAAGAAGATGTAGCGCCCCCGGCAAAAGGGACGTTAGTACCATAGAATAGTACTAGCATGAATGAACAAACTTTACTCTAAGTAGAATTACACAGTACACAAGTAGAAGACAATCATGAAAATTAAACAATGCTGCACAGAAATACAAAGAACACAAGTGAGAGTCTCATAGTCTCTTGTTCCGTTTCCCTTATTGCGGCGCGCAACCCGATCCCTCCGTACAATCATATTTCACCCTTATTCCTCCTCAACATATCACCCTTATTTCCCCTGTTGCGGCGCCTAACCCGATCCCACCAGACAATCACATCTCACCCTTATTCCTTCTCAGCATAACGCCCTTATTCCTCTTGTTGCGGCGCGCAACCCGATCCCACCAGATATATTTTAAATAAACATCAGCAAAGAAACATTTCAATTACAAGAGTTTCTACCACCAAGAGCATGAGATCATAGGAACCGGAGAACCATGTGAAATAAAGGGGCACAATAATCTTTACAAAAATAGTGAGACATGTAAAGTACGCCATAACCATTTAACTTTATGAAATCAGTTCACATTTCTTTCCCATCATTCATTACATAGCCCTTAGCACTTGGATACATTTAACAATTGAGTTTGTTACCCTTTTCGTTCATTCAGTAGAACCATCCTTCATATCGATAAGTTCCAACATATGATGAGTTTTGCACATGATAGGATAAGCATAAATAATCATGATTCACAATTTTCAAGTAACATGGTGACATGGTAAACAACTAAGAAAATCACAGAACAGAATCTTACGCCTCAACACATTAGAAAAATCAATTCAAATATGATCAAGTAAGGAACTCATAACAAATGCTCGGACACTAGCTTGGTGATCCTACAAAGATTAAAGTTAGCCAGACATACCTCGATTTGGGATTTTTCCTTAATTTTTACCACAATCCACCGGACCCTTTTTAGCACCTTCAATCTAATTCACAATGTAGCACAATTGAACCCGTAATTAGGAATAATAATTATGGCTTGAGCTTACTTGAGCATTGTATCAAACACTAGATAAGATTGCATGGTCCCCTTTTTTAGTGAAAGATTACTCTAACCTATTCCCTTTACTAGTTTAGGATTATATGATTACATCCAAGTATGGTTTCCATCCCTATTCCCATGAACTAACCTATACATGGTCCATTTTAGCTATAACCTAGAAATTAAGGTTGGTTTGGTAGAAGCTTACCTCTTAGAGGGAAGAAATTTGAGTCCTTATTGATTAATTCCAAGCTTGAGTGGTGATTGAGGATCAGTTGGAGGGAGTTGGGACCTTGTCTCTCTAGAAACCACTCTCTTCTCACTCTAAATTATCATAAAATGGCTAAAAAGATGGGGGATGGGTGTTATATATGTCTTGTGGTCGGGTTTTAAAAATTAGAAAATGGGTGCCCCGACGCAGGTTTGCGGTCCGAAATGCGATCACATTTCGGTTATGTGGTCCACAAACCTGCCGCATAACTGGTCTCAACTGGGCAAAAAAGAAAAGGGAATTGCCCAGGTATGCGGCAACTATGCGGTCCGCATACCTGTTATGCGATCCGCATACCTGTTGGGATTACGTGATTGAAGCTAGAAAAAGAGGAAAGACTAAAATAGAAGAATCTGGTGTTGCACAAGGGATGACTAGGACCGGAAGGGTATACACACCTGAGCATTTGGGGGAGTCCAGCAAACATGCCTCTAACAGACCTCCTATTTTGAAACAGGTCCAGATGACCTCTAGAGGAAAGTACAAGCAAGGGAGTACTCAGTCATCGATCATCTGAACAAGACTCCTGCTCAGATATCTATCTTGTTGCTGATGCAGAATTCAGAAGCACATAAGAGCTCTCTGATGAAAGTATTGAATGAAGCATATGTTCCCAATAACATCATGAGCGGAGAGATGGCTAAAACTGTGGGCAGGTACTGGAAATTCACAAAATCACTTTCCACGAGGACAATTTGCCACCTGAGGGTTTGAGTCACAATAAGGCACTTCATATTACTATGCAATGCGAAGACTACTTCATTACCAGGGTTCTGATCGATGGAGGATCCAGCCTTAATATATTCCCATTGACAACACTAAAGAGGTTGGGCAAAGGTCTTTATGAAATCCGAGAGGGGACCATCAACGTGAAGGCATTCGATGGGTCTCAGATGGCTACCAATGGGGAGATCAATCTCTGTCTGTAGATGGGGCCTACATGGTTTGATGTTGAGTTTCAAGTGCTAGACATATCTGCGTCCTACAATTTGTTATTACGACGACGATGGATACATGCCGCTAGGGTTGTGGCATCGACTTTGCATCAAGCAGTAAAGTTCGAGTGGAACCATCAGGAGGTGATTATCCATGGAGATGGGAGCAACCCCATTTACAACCGCCAAACTATCCCAGGGGTTGAGAATAGAAGAAGGCTTGGTGGAGAAACTTATCATCACATCGAGCGGGTCAATGTGATCGACAAAGATAAATGGTGCGATATCAAGATAGCAAGTATGATGAACTGGAGAGAGTATGAGCTCGACAAGGGCCTCAGCAAAAATATTCAGGGCATTTCCAAGTCGATACAGCTGAAGCGTCATGGCACTACCTTTGGCCTGGGATATCAGTACACTTGGCAAGAATACAATGACTGGTCACCACCATGGCGCGGCCTATACTATCCACTTGAGCAGACTATATCGCACCTGAGTCAGACTTTCCAACAGGCCGACATCATATGAGGATCACAGGAAGAGGAAGCACTGGAAGCCTTAAGGAACCCGTTCATGGAGGATGAGGACATGGAATGTTGTGTAATTGTTGAGGAGGAGGAGGAAGGCCCTACCATCGGAGCTGTGGACAAAGGGTCATTCCTTAGAAATTTGACCATCAGACCATCTAGGTCCCGACGAGTATCGGGGTAGCAAGGCTGAACAACACTGTTTATTTTGTTTTTAAGAAAATGATTTCCTTTAGCATTCTATTTTAAATAAAATTTCCAGTGTTCCAACACGTTGCTTAATTGAAAATAGTTTTTATGTTTCAATGAATCGATATTTATTATTACCATTTTCCTCTCATATCTTTATCTATACAGCATTACTATTTTCCCGTCTTGATGAACCGATGACGGTGACATGTAATGAGACAACGCAACGAAAGGATAGTGATACAGAGGAAGAAGATGTCATACCCGAGGAAATAGTTCGAGAAGTAGAAGACTTTGAGAACAAGCCTAAGTCCAATCTGGACGAAACAGAAGTAATCAACTTGGGAAACTCGGAAACCGTAAAAAAGACCCGCATCAGCATTCACCTGTCACCATCAGAAAAAGAAGAGTACACACAGTTCTTGAAGGAGTATGAGGACATATTCGCATGGTCATACAATGATATGACCAGGTTAAGTACATCTATCGTGGCTCACAAGTTGCCCACAAATCCTATGTGCTCACCAGTAAAGCAGAAGCTCCGGAAATTCAAGCCTGATATGAGTTTGAAAATCAAGGAGGAGGTTACTAAGCAAATCAATGCCAAGGTCCTCAGGGTGTTTGAATATCCAACTTGGTTAGCCAATATTGTGCCGGTTCCGAAGAAGGATGGGAATGTCAGGGTTTGAGTCGATTACCGGGATCTCAACCAAGCCAGTCCAAAGGATGATTTCCCGCTTCCAAACATACATATCTTAATTGACAACTGTGCCAAACACAAACTTCAGTCATTTATGGATTGTTTCACCGGTTACCATCAGATTTGGATGGAGGAAGAAGACACCGAGAAAACATCATCAATACATCTTGGGGAGTATACTGTTATAAGATGATGTCGTTCGGTCTGAAGAATGTTGGGGCCACCTACATGAGGGCTATGACTACCATCTTTCATGACATGCTACATAAACAGATTGAGGTGTATGTGGACGACGTCATCATCAAATCCAAGAAATCTACAGATCATATAGCAGATTTGAGGAAGTTCTTCGACAGACAGCGGAAGTATAACCTGAAGATAAAACCCGCAAAATGTGCATTCGGGGTTCATTCCGGAAAGTTGTTTGGGTTCATCTTCAGCTGTCGAGGGATAGAATTGGATCCTTCAAAAGTCAAAGCCATCTAGGATCTGCCACCTCCAAAGAGTAAGAAGGATGTAATGAGTTTCTTAGGACGGCTAAACTACATCAGTCGGTTCATAGCCCAGTTCACAGTTATATGTGAGCCCATTTTAAAGATGTTGAAGAAAGATGCTGCAACTAGTTGGACCAAAGTTTGTCAAAAGGATTTTGACAAAATCAAGGAGTACATGTCAACACCACTAGTCTTGGTCCCGCCAGAGCCAGGTAGACCCTTGCTACTTTACCTTGCAGTGCTAGATGGAGCTTTTGGTTGCGTTCTGGGGAAGCAAGACGAGACATGGAGAAAGAAACAAGCTATCTATTACCTGAGTAAGAAGTTCACTCCATATGAAATGCAATACTCTATGTTGGAACGTACCTGTTGCGCTCTGACATGGATAGCTCAGAAACTGAGGCATTACTTCTGCGCTTACACAACATACCTCACATGAAGGATGGATCCCTTAAAGTATATCTTACAGAAGCCCATGCCTACTAGCAAGCTGACTAAGTGGCAAATCCTACTAAGTGAGTTTGACATTGTCTATGTGACTAAGAAAGCAGTCAAGGAACATGCATTGGCAGATCATCTCGCCGAGAACCCTGTGGAAGGAGAATACGAACCCCTAAAAATGTATTTTCCCGATGAGGAGGTAATATTCATAAGAGAAGATATTGCTGAATCCTATGACGGTTGGAGGATGTTCTTTGATGGAGCGGAAAATTTAAAAGGAGTCGACATTGGAGCTATTTTGGTATCGAAAACTGGCCAACATTATCCGGTATCGGCTAAACTCAGATTTCCCTGCACCAACAACATCGCAGAGTATAAATCTTGCATACTAGAGCTCAAAATGGCCATCAATATTAATATTGAGAAGTTGTTTGTTATTGGCAATTCAGACTTGATTGTGCACCAGGTACAAGGGGAATGGGCCGCCAAGAATTCCATGATATTTCCATATCTGCACCATGTGCAGAAATTGAGAAAGAGGTTCACGAAGATCGAGTTTTGGCATGTTCCCAGGATTCAGAACGAGTTTGCCGATGCACTGGCCACTTTGTCATCCATGATACAGCATCCAGACAAGAACATCATCGATCGTATCCCAGTAAGGATCCATAGTCAGCCAATATATTGTGCCTACATTGAAGAAGAAGTAGACGGGAAGCCTTGGTTCCACAAAATCAAAGAATATTTGAAAAAAGGAGAATACCCGACGCATGCGAGTCATACTTAGAAACGTTTGCTTCGGAGTTTATCCAACAGTTTCTTCCACGGTGAAGGAACCTTGTACAAAAGAACTCTTGATTTGGGGCTATTGAGGTGTGTCGACGCAAAAGAAGCATCTAAGCTGCTTGAAGAGATACATGTTGGGACCTGTAGCCCGCATATGAATGGTTTTATCTTGTCCAAGAAGATACTCAGGGCCGGCTACTTCTGGATGACCATGGAAATAGACTGTATCCAATATGTCCGAAAGTGCTACCAATGTCAGGTACATGCAGATATGATAAAAGTGCTGCCAAATGAGCCCAATGAAACAAGCTCACCTTGGCCATTCGCTGCCTGGGGAATGGATGTCATTGGTCCAATCGAGCCCACCGCCTCAGATGGGCACCGATTCATCTTTGTAGTTATTGATTACTTCACCAAATGGGTCGAAGAAGCATCTTACAAGGTAGTGACTAAGAAATTAGTGGCATATTTTGTCCGTGACCGGATTGTTTGTCGATTCGGAGTTCCAGAATAAATCATCACTAACAACGCCTCCAATCTCAACAGTGATCTGATGAAGGCCATGTGTGCGACTTTCAAAATCAAGCGCAAGAATTCCACGACCTATAGACCTCATATGAACGGAGCTGTAGAAGCCGCCAACAAGAATATCAAGAAGATACTGAGAAAGATGGTAGAAAATCACAAACAGTGGCACGCGAAGCTGCCATTCGCTTTTGTTGGGATATCGAACCACGGTCCGCATATCAATCGGTGCAACTCCCTACCTACTGGTTTATGGTACAGAAGATGTTATCCCTGCTGAAGCGGATATTCCCTCCTTAGGATCATACAAGAAACTGAGCTCAGCGATGCAGAATGGATAAGGAGTCGTTATGAGCCGCTAGCCCTCATAGACGACAAAAAGGATAAATGCAGTATGTCAGGTGCAACTGCACCAGAATAGGATGTCCAAAGCCTTCAACAAATGGGTCAAGCCGAGATAGTTCACATTAAGGCAGGTGGTGTTGAAGAAGATCTTTCCGCATCAGGATGAAGCGAAAGGGAAATTCTCTCCAAACTGGCAAGGTCCTTACATGGTTCACAGAGTATTGATAGGAGGAGCTCTCAAACTTGCAGAAATGGACGGGGAAGTTTGGCCAAAACCGATCAACTCAGATGCAATCAAGTGATACTATGTGTAACTCTTTATGCTTTCCGTCAATGATGTAAATTAAACTACACTCGACTTAATTGCCGTTTAAGAGGGGATACGTAGGCAGCCCTGTGGGTTCGATCATAATTTAATAAAATCTTATTCCCCCCCCCCCCCACAATCGAAAACTGAGGCAGAATTTTGAGGAGGAACCTCAAATGTCCAAAGTAAGTTCAGCCAGTCGCATCAGTCAAATGTCTACCCACCTAACTAGGGCAGAAATTTGAGGAGGACCCTCAAAATTCTATAGCAGGAGAGGTTGCAATGCCTCGGATCGTGTCACAGTCACTGGTTCATCTAACCACTTTCTAAAATAATATTATTTACTATGTCTTTGAAAACTATGCCTGCTTGCTCGCGAAATAACTCTGTTTAGCAAACACTACCCCAATGATTTGAACAGGATCTTCAAACTAAGAAAGCAAGTCAAGCAAGCCGACAGAGGCACGAACCGACCTTCCCCTTTACAGAACTCAAGATTTTTCTTCGGATGCAGGAACGAAGAATGTACATGCCTCGAAGTCACAATCTTCATAGCAACTGCGATATTGAAATCTACTATCAGTTAAGAAAAGTCTGCTATCATCTGCTATTTACTCTATTTTTCTACATGGGACTAAGCCTTGTCCTGCATCATGCATGAGACTAAGCTTTGTCTCCATCTGCGTGAGGCTAAGCCCTGCCTCCACACTTGTATGAGGTTCAGCTCTACCTCCATATCTGCATAACGTTAAGCTCTGCATTCACCTGCATGGGACTAAGCCTTGTCCTGTATCTGCATGAGGCTTAGCCCTGCCTCCACATTTGCATGAGACTAAGCCCTGCCTCCATATCTGCATGAGTTTAATCCCTGCCTCCATGTTTGCATAAGGCTAAGACCTACCTCCATCTTGCATGAGGTTAAGCTTTACCTCCATCTGCATAAGGCTAAGCCCTGCCTCCATATATGCGTAAGGATAAGCTCTGCCTTCATCTGCATGGGACTAAGCCATGTCCCGCATCTACATGAGGCTAAGAACTGCCTCCACATTTGCATAAGGCTAATCCCTGCCTCCATATCTGCATGAGGCTAAGCCCTGCCTCCACGTTTGCATAAGGCTAAGCCCTGCCTCCATCTTGAATGAGGTTAAGCTCTACCTACATGTGCATGAGGCTAAGCCTTGTCTCCATATCGCATGGGACTAAGCCATGTCCCGCATCTTGCATGAGGTTAAGCCTTACCTCTATACTTGCATGAGGCTAAGTCCTTCCTCCATATTTGCATAAGGCTAAGCTCTTCCTTTCATTTGCATGGGACTAATCCCTGTACCGCATCCTATATGAGACTAAGCTATGTCTCCATATCTGCATGAGTCTATGCTCAGCCTCTAATTTGCATTTTGCAAAGACTAAGCGTTGTCTCTCTGACACTATCTACTCTGCTCTTCTTTCGGGCTAAGCTCTGCCCTCAACTTCACAAGACTAATCCCTGTCTTGTTATTCCTAGAATCATATTATTGCATCTCATGGGCTCAATTATCGCCAACTTGTCCAAAGGTGTCATAGTCTAAAGGCATCATCCTCATAGTCGGAAGACACCATGTCATGGCGTGAGGATCTCTCAAATTTGCGTATCATTATTCAATGGCGTCATATTTTGGAGGCACCATCTTCATGGCCCGAGAACATCATTTCATGGCCTGCAAATCCCTCATTGAAAAGTTCATGGCCTTGGACGTTATGGTCTAAGGACATCATCCTCAACTGTCCTAAGACAATTATCATGGTCTGAAGGGAATCTGCGTCATGTCTAAATTTCCGCACAAATATATGCTTGTAACAACTTTTATTTGCAGGTGACCCGATACGAAACTGTTACCCCAACATGATCAATCCCGCTCCAGTTCCTTAACACTACATCAAACTTGACCCTCACCGCAATCATTTCACCTATCCCAAAACTTTGTGTTCGTTCTTGTGATAACCTCGTTGGTATACTCCGCGGATGAATACCGAACTACACACGGCCTGATTCCTGTAAAACCAGGTATATGTAGGAACCTCAAAAACTGGAGTGCGGCCTAAATCTCTCAAACCATATTGCTCAGTCAAAATTGGCCATCATATCTTTACCCGACAACTCTTTCATCCTTCCCGAATAAAGAGGAACATCTGCTGATACCCAATTTTTTCTCTATAATATTTTTAAAATGCATATATACCTTTAAAACTATGCATTAGTATCAATTGATATTTTTCCGTAATTTCTACATTTTTTAAATTAATTTATCCTAATATTTTATTTATATAAATAATTACAAAGTTGCATCACAATTGACTTCATAGCATTTCTTGATTTAATTTTTACTATTTATAGTCATATTAAGTTTAAATTATTTCACAAATGGCCAGATTTATACTTTTTGTTACAATTGCAATAACTTTGCAATTATAGCCCATGCATACATTATTACATTATCTTACCAGAAAATGGCTCATTGTATTTTTAAAATGTTGAGTAATTATTTTAAAATATTTTTATGCATGAAAATTATTTTTATAATCTGTTAATTATTTTATAAAATATTTTTTACAAATTATTCGGGGTATTTAATTAATAACTCTTTTATTCCCAAACATAACCCCTGTCTAATTAGCCCAAAAACCCCTTTAATTTGGCCCAATTACCTTAGGCCCAAATACACATCTGCCCGACCCAAGACCCCAATTCAATCTTGACCGTTGATCATTCAGATCAACGGTCCACATTTACCTTTCTTTAATTAAACCTAAACCTAACCCCACCAAAACCCTCTCATACACTCTTCTCACCCGCCGTCACCCCCTTCCATCTTCTCTCAACTCTCTCGACTGAACCCTAGTTCTAAAACGCTGTCACCGGCGTAAACCTTCACCTTATGAAGCTCTTATGGCTCCTCCGTCCAGTCCTGGCCTCCTACGCACCATGGCTCCTCGACTTCTTGGATTCTTGAGACAATCTCAAGGAACCCTACCAGTTCTAGTTGAAAACCTTGCTTATTAGCCTGTCTAAGGCCATTTCCTCGACTGTGAGTAGGAATTTTCTTTTGTTTTGTTATGAATGTATGGTCTCTTGACCTACTTTCTCATCTCGAGTATTTTTTTCCTGAAAACCCCTATTCTATTACCTTCTATCCTTCTCTGTTTCTGTATAGATCTGATATGAATCGAGCAACTATTACATGTTTTCATTGAAAATTTCTGGTTTAAATTGATTATTCCGACTTCTCCCTAAATCTAGGTTTTATCTTAAGTTGATTTTTAAAGTTTTTCTCACTCCTAAAGTGTTTGATTATTTATTTTTCGTCCTCATGACTAATTTGTGTAAAAAAAAAAAGAAATACTTAAACATAGTTAAATTTTGTGCGATACTCTGATTTTCTAACATTCGCTTCGATTCTGGGTACTTTATGTGTTACCAGTCATATTACTTTTCTATATTTATTGGACTTAAATAATTTTCTTTGTCAAATCCCTTATTCTTTGGTTTTTTCCCTAATTAATCTCTATTAGGGCTAGAATCTATTTTTTCGACTAATTTCTATGTTTCTTTGGAGTCTTACTTAGTCCATTTTTCTATTTATGGAAGTTGATATTTCTTTCCAGAAATCAGTATTATTTTGAAAGTTTGGCTGATTGATGTACTCTGTTAGAGATTCGTGTGCATAATTCTTGTTTGTTTCCTTGTTTACGACCTTAACTGGTCATCCTTGCCTTATTTGACTGCCCCTACAACTGTGAATTCTTATCGATTCCTTTACGTGGTATGATTGGTATTCTTTCCTTAATTAGACCTCTGTTATTCCCGTTTGATCAATTGCCCTTGATTAAAGGAGTCTTTTCTGAGCTCCTTTATGTGATTGGATTTTGTGACTTCCTTAATTGATTGAATTCTGATTCTTTTACCTAGTTTGTTCCAGTCCTAAATTGCTACATAAACACTCTCATTTCCCGTCTCAACAGAGGGACTGAGTTCAGAATACACACACACACTCAAACTCTCTCTTCTTTCTCTACTATTTGTGCTAACTATTGGTCTAGCCGGCTGAAAGCCAAGGCTAGACAGTGGCATTGTACTTGCTTTACACTCTGCACTTTGCTTCTTTAATTAGCATGTCCTTAATTCAATTCTGAAACTCAAACTATATGTATTCTGTGTCTATAAACTCATGCCTATTCCTGCACTAGTTCAATTGGCTATGTGTTCAGTTTGTCTTCCTGTTTACTGCTTTATTTGGCATGTCTAAATTATGCCCTTTCTTGTTCAAGTGTGTAATAAGTATGTCTAAGTCTCACTTAATTGTTTGATACTTGACCAACATGTTTATCAATCTCTATTTACTCCCTTCAATTGGTATGATCATGTTAGTAACTTAGTCTTTTAAGGTACTTGATTGACCCTAATTGTATGGCTAACCCTGTCTGATGCAACTCAGTCCTCAACGTGATTTTACTATATTCTTGCTCTATGTCTTAACTGCGTATTATCATGACTAACTTGTTATGTCTCTGAAATAGCAGATTCCCAATTGTTCTATGCATTTTTTAGCCTACGTGCTTCCCCTTGGACCATGCTCATGTGTTCCTTATGTGAGCTTTTTATGTTCCCAACTCCCCTGACCCCTGTTTGTAAAGCTGTTTGTTAAATTGGAATCTAAGAAGAGAGAAGAAAAAAAGACTTACTAGAAGGAGGATAATAGGATGCCTAGGGTTTTTCTAATATATTTTTTATGTAAAATATGTACACGAGAGAAAAGAAACAACAACAAGAAAGAGAGGCGATCATAACGTGCACTGAGAAGAGAGAGGCACACGAGGGTTGGAGGAAGAGAAGAATGGATCGAGAAAGAAAGAGTTTGGGAGAGGGGGTTCTGCGTGTTTGGGGTTTTAGGGAGAGAGTGAGAGGTGAGAAGAAGGGAAATAGGAATGGGAAAGAATGGGGTCGGGTAGGTTTAGTGTTTTAAGAGGGGATTCAGTTCAAAGAAATCTTTAGTTATTATTATTATTATTATTATTATTATTATTATTATTATTATTATTATTATTATATTTATTTTTATTTTTATTATATTTTTTTTATTTTCATACAAATTTATGTGACTTAGGCTGCGATGCACAACATAACACATTAGCGTATTTTCTAGCCCACCACTTCTGATGTTTGGAAATCTTCTGAAGAAAATTAGCATTAATGCAACACAATGTGTGTGGCACTGCATGTTACACTAGCTCATTTCGGGACCTTCCAATCTTTTGAACTCTGAAAATCTTTGGCACTAATTCCATGCATAGTGCGTAGGACCTAGCGATGCAATAATACAATTTTTAAACATCATCGTATTTTATTTCTTCTTGCTTGATACATCATGCTCAAACTCCACTCTTCATATTTTTCCATCTGATTCTAGACAATACATGTTCCTACAATTATAAAAATCCTAAAATACAATGAGTCATACTATACAATAAATAAAATTACTCTACAAAACAATAAGAAGGTTAGAAGTAGTTCTAAGCTATAGTTGTTATATTGAATCCGTGACTTAAGCGACTCATGAATAGAGTTTTAATGGTTCCAATAGCTTTATATGGTGAATTTGGACTTAGGCGTATGTCTGTATGTTGATTTGGAGGTCCAGTAGGTTTGTTTGATTCTTTTTGGCGAAAACTAAAAAGTTAAAGGTTTGGAAGGTTGAGAGGTTTGATCGAGAGTTGACTTTGTTTATATCAGGGTCGAAGTTTGGTTTAGGAAGTTGGAATAGGTTTGTCGTGTCATATATGACTTGTGTGAAAACTTTAAGCTCATTCAGAATTGGTTTGATATGATTCGGCATCAGTTTTAGAATTTGAAAGCTCATTAGTTTCATTAGGACGCAATTAGGGTTCCATTCATGATTTCAATGTTCTTTTATGTGATTTGAAGCTTAGACTAAGTTCTTATCGTGTTTTCGGGCCTATTGGCATCTTCAGTGGCGTCCACGGGGCCTCCGGAGTGATTAAGATCAAGTTTTGCATCATTTTGGTCATAGAGAATTTGCTGATTTCTAGGCATCTAGTTTCCTTCTCCGCGATCGCGAAGAGAGGATCACAATCACAGAGAGTGTTTTGGTGGCTGGTTGAAATTGTTCATCATGTTCGCGAGTCCAGGGGCACGTTTGTGAAGGTTTAGGAAAGTTTTTCACCACGAACGTGAGCCATGTAACGTGTTCACATAGAAGGAAGGAGGGCCTGAGGATGTCAGGCATTTGTTCTTCGTGTCCGCGTGATTCTAGAGCGATCACATAGCTTATAGGGATTGACTATCGCATTCACAATTGTTCTTTCGCATTCGTGTAAGAGGAAATCGCAACTGGTGAGATTTTTCCTACGCGAACGTGGGGGCATTCGCGAAGACTAATAACTAGGCAGATTATATAGTACTCTATTTAGAGGTTTCGTTCATTTTAGGATATTTTGAGTTGTAGTGCTCGGTTATGTGCGATTTGGGAGGGGATTTTCACGTTTTGGATCGGGGTAAGTGTTTTTGACTCGGTTTTGTTCATTATTCATTATTCTATCATTGTTTACCATTTAAGTGATTTGAGTTGGATAAATTGAGGGCTTTTGTAAAACATTTCCTAAACTACAAATTGAGAATATTAAGGTCGATTTGAGGTCAGAATTGGATAATGTTTTATAGTTAGACTAGTATCGGAATGGAATGTTCGGATTTTGTAAGTTTGGTCGGGTTGCAAGCTAGGGGTTGACCTTTTGAGTTGACTTTTTAATTTTCATTGAAGATTGAAACTTTATTATCCTGAATTACTTCCTATTGTTTGTATTTATCTTATTACGTAATTTTGGCAAGATTGCCACCGTCCGTAGTTGGATTTTTGAGGGAAAGGCTTGTTCATGGATTGATTTAGCCTATTTTAAGTAAGTATCTTGTCTAACTTTATGTAAAGACCCGTAAAATCTTTAACCAAAATGATGCCCAATTAAATCCCTATGACATTATATCTGTAGAAATTCTTCGCGGCTCGTAAGCTCGCCGCGGTTCGGACCTTTAGGATTGAAAAGTACCCTACGGACTTAGAGGAAAATTTTCGTGAAGGGATGCAGATAAGCGATCGCATATCAGGTATGCGGATCGCATAATGGCCGCATAGCTGGACACTTTGTTGTCCATTCTGAGGGAAACTATGCGACACAGAATGTGATCGCATTTTGGGTATGCGGACCGCATAGTTTGTCGCATATTTGCGTTTGAGTTTTTCGGAGGGAGTTATGCGGCGCACTATGCGACCGCATAATAGGTATGTGGACCGCATAGTTGCCGCATACCTGGGCAGTTCCCTTTTTCTTTTTTCCCAGTTGAGACCAGTTATGCGGTAGGTTTTCGGACCGCATAACCGAAATGTGATCGCATTTCGGACCGCAAACCTGCGTGGGGCATCCATTTTCCTAATTTTTAAACCCGACCCCAAGACTTATATAACACCCATTCCCCATCTTTTTAGCCATTTTCTGATAATTTAGAGTGAGAAGAGAGTGGGGTCTAGAGAGAGAAGGTCCCAATTCCCTCAAATTGATCCTCCATCACAACTCAAGCTTGGAACTAATCAAGTTGGACACCAATTTCTTCCCTCTAAGAGGTAAGCTTCTACCACACCAACCTTAATTTCTAGATTTTAGTTACGATGGACCATGGATAGGTTAGTTCATAGGAATAGGGATAGAAACCTTGCCTGCAAGTAATCAATTAATCCTAAACTAATAAGGGGAAATAGGTTAGAGTAAACATTCACTAAAGAGAGGCCATGCATACTTAATGAACACCTAATGTTTGATACAATGTAAGTGAACTCAAGCCATGATCGTTATTCTTAATTTTGGGTTCGATTGTGCCACTTTGTGAACTAGTTTGAAGTTGCTAAAAGGTCCGGTGAATTGTGGTAAAAATTAAGGAAAAGCCCAATCGAGGTATGTATGGCTAACTCTAATCTTCATAGAATAAAACCGTTGATGCTAAAATATACGGTATGAATTCCTTTGTTTGATTTTCCAAAGGGTAAATGGGTTCTATGTGTTAAGTGGAGAAATTCTCGCTTCATGCTAGTCTATGTTACTACCATGCCATTATGCTATTTGAAAGTATGCATTGTGATCATCATGTTCTTTCATTTGCTATGTGTACGTCTCCTCTTATGTGATGGTTTTAGTTAATGTGAAAGATGAGTTTATGATGTGGTTGAAGAGAGGAATGTAACCCAAAGAGGTAGATATGCCCAAGTACCAAGAATCGTAAACTAAATAATGAGAAGAGAAGTGAACTAAAAGATTAAAATGATATGGTTATGTCCTACAGTGAGATGGATTAGCCGATCGGGCAGAGATCGGACTCCATGATGTACACATGGTGGTAATCGCATTGAGAATATGATATTGATGATGTCTCAGTGGTCTAAGTGGGATGTCTTAGCCAGTCGGGCAGAGACCGGACTCTGTGTGATAACGACATAATGGTAATTATGAAAGTATGATGATGATAATGTCCCACTGGTTCAAGTGAAATGGCTTAGCCGATCGGGCATAGATCGGACTCCGAGTGATAACGACATGGTGGAAATTATAAAGCTAAGATGCTGTGATGTCTCACTTAGGACGGCTTAGCCGGTCTGGCAAATATCGTACTCCATGTTATAATGACACGGTGGTATATTAAAAGTAAAGGCACTTGTCTTTAAAAGATTTTAACTAAAAGAAGGAAAAACGGGATAAGAAAACATGGTGACTCTTATTTGTGTTTCCCCTTATTTTTTTGAATTTTTATACGAGGTCTCTAATTGTGTTACTACAAGTTTGATGTTTATTCTATATAGAGTAGAGTTTGTTCATACATACTAGTACTATTCAATGGTACTAACGTCCCTTTTGTCGGGGGTGCTACATCGTCTTATTGATGTAGGTGGCTCTGTAGCTGGTAGCGCGAGCGTCGATAGTGGTGCCCTCTCCTCCTCCTCAAATCAGTTCTGGTAAGCCCCATTTCCTTCCGGGGCCGTGTGTAAATCTATGTTTCTCTCTTTTTTATATGTTGTTCTATTTCAAGGTATAGCCGGGACCTTGTCGCTGGCAGGATTATGTCCATTTTCCTTATTTCTAGAGGCTCCGTAGACACTCATGTGGGTCATGTATTTTTTGGGTAGTTGTTGGGTTAACTTGTAACTGTAACCACATATCTTAAATATTGTAATTAGTATGTATGTATTTAGGAGACCCAAATGTTGGTATCGGTACATAAGAAAGAATGGGCTAATATCATGTATGTATGCTTTTGTTTTGTCTCCTGCTAACTCAGTAAACAATGTTGTGCCATACTCTCGGGATGTAAATGAGTCGGGTAGGAAAGGCTAATCAGGCTTGCTTGACTGGGTTCACCCGGTTAAGCGCCGGTCGCATCCCCCAGGGTTGGGGCGTGACAAACTTGGTATTAGAGCCTAAGGTTTTAAAGTGTCCTAGGATGTCCCGGAGCCGTGCCTAGTAGAGCCTTTCTTGTCGGTGTGTTGTCGACCACATCTATAATTAGGGGGCTGCTTGGGCATTTAGGATACTACCCTTTGTTGTTATTCTGTATCGTGCGATGGAGTGGAAAGTGAGGTTGTCTCTCCCTAACTCGTGCATTGTTTTAACTTTCAGTAACTGGCACCCAGGAAGAAAGCCCGACTCGGCCAACAGGCCAATGCCACCCCAGGAGTGGCCATCGATTCCCAATTGAATGATGCGAGTGAGAATAATTCCCCGACTATGAATCAACCCAATTCCTCCACACCAGGCCGGACCATCCTAATTCCTACTCTAGCGGAGGGTGCCACAATCCCTCCCGTTTATATCCTTGTCCTCCTCCAGCCCCAGTCTCCGGTCCCAGTATTTCCAACGGGGATCTTAGGGGAGATATCCAGATGCTGACTCAGTTGGTGGCTTCTCAAGCCCAGAGGTCAAATGTTGCCCCCACATCCTCTAGCGAGCAAGGAGATTCTTCCGATTCCAGGGTTAACAGGTTCCTTTAGTTAGCCCCTCCAAAGTTCACAGGTACGGACCCCGAGGCTGGCCCTCAGGATTTACTTGATAAGATGCACAAGACCCTCCGAGTTATGCGTGCTACTAAAATGGAGGGAGTAGAGTTGGCCTCCTATCGTCTGAAAGGGGTGGTGTATTCTTGGTTTTAGATGTGGGAGGATTCCCGTGAGGAGGGGAGCCCTCCGACGAGGTGGAGTGAGATTGCAGATGCCTTCATAGACCATTTCTTGCCCGTCGAGATTAGGGCAGCTCGTGCTTCAGAGTTTGAGGTCCTCAAACAAGGTAGTAGGAGTGTGTGGGAGTATCATATGGAGTTTTTGCGCCTGTCCAAGTATGTTGTTCATATGATGCCAACTATGGAGGATAGAGTTCGCCGGTTTGTGCAGAGCCTTTCGTCCCTTGGTTATCAATGAAGCTGCCACAACTGCTCTATATTCTAACATGAATTATAGGAAGATTGTGGGATTCACCCAGGCTACAAAGGCTTGAACGTGGATGCTAAGGATGGATTGAGAAGGTGGTAGTAGGGCCCCGTCAGCGAGCAACCTCGGGGGTTCATACGGAGGTGGGAGACCAGTTCCTTGGGAAGGGTCATCAGGGCCACCCCAGTCTAATGTTCCATCTTCAGCTAGTGCCCCATAATCAGGGGATCATCATCAGCAGGGAGGCCGCTTGGGTGCCAGTTAAGGTAGCAGGAGGTTCCACCAGCCAGGTCGGCCAGGAGAGAGATTCCAGCAGCAGCGAAGGGCCCCATGCCCTAAGTGTTGGAGGTTTCATTCTGAGCCCTGTTACTTGGACATGCCAGTATGTTATGGATGCGGGATGAGAGTCCATATTCAGCGGGATTGTCGTACATCCAGTCAGGGCACAGGTAGGGGCACCGCTCAGCCATCCAGTTCTTCAGCTGCTACATCTTTAGCACACCCTTCAGCCCGCGGCCCTCTAGCACCAGTAGGGCGCGTTGCAGCTAGGGATGGAGCACGGGTCAAGGAGGACCTAGCCGATTCTATTCCCTGAGTGGTCATCAGAGTGCAGAGGCTTCTCCAGATGTCGTCACAGGTATTTTGATTATTCAGTCTCATGAAGTGTATGCTCTTATTGATCCCGGATTTTCTTTATCATATGTCACTCCTTATATTGATTCAAGCTTTGGGATAGAACTAGAACATCTTCATGAGCCGTTCTCAGTATATACTCTGGTTGGTGAATCTATTACGGCCGCACGGGTCTATAGGAACTTTGTTGTCACGGTGCATGGTTGAAATACCACGATCGATCTTATTGATCTAGGAATGATTGACTTTGATGTAATAATGGGAATGGATTGGATTTATTCATGCTTTGACAAACTCGACTGCCGAACCAGAATTATGAGACTTGAGTTTCCTAATGAGCCACCTATTGAGTGGGAGGGGAATAATATTATGACGAGTGTAGGTTTATTTCCTACCTTAAGACCTCGAAGATGATCAGAAAGGGGTGTATCTACCATCTTCTCCGAGTTGCGGACACCACCTCTGAGGTCCCTACTCTCGAGTCTGTGCCTATTGTGAATGAGTTCCTCGATGTCCTTCCAGATGAGCTCCCTGGGATCCATCCATATAGGGAGATTGATTTCGGGATTGATGTATTGTCGGGCACGCAACTGATATCTATTCCACCCTATAGGATGGCACCAGCGGAATTGAGGGAGTTAAAGGAGCAACTAAATGATCTTTTAGAAAAGGGTTTCATTCAACCAAGTGTGTCGCCTTGGGGCGCACCAGTTCTTTTTGTCAGAAAGAAGGATGGGTCACTGCGAATGTGTATTGACTACCGGCAGCTCAACAAAGTTACAATAAAAAACAAGCGCTCATTGCCTCGGATAGACTATTTGTTCGATCAATTTTAAGGTGCTAAGTTCTTCTCAAAAATTTATTTGCGGTCCGGGTACCACCAACTAAAGATAAGGGAGCGGGATATTCCCAAAACAGCTTTCAGAACGAGATATGGGCACTTTGAATTTTTGGTAGTGTCATTTGGGCTAACAAACGCCCCAGAAGTTTTCTTGGACCTTATGAATCGGGTCTTCAAGCCATTTCTTGACTCCTTTGTAATAGTCTTCATTGATGATATCCTTGTATATTCACGAAGTCAAGAAGATCATGATAATCACCTCAAGGCAGTTCTGCAGACTCTTCAGCAGCACCAGTTATATGCAAATTTCTCGAAATGCAAATTTTGGCTGGAATCAGTTACCTTTTTGGGCCATGTTGTCTCCAGGGAAGGGATTTGAGTCGATCCCCATAATATCGCAGGTGTAAAGGATTGGCCTAGACCAACAACCCCGACAGAGATTCGCAATTTCTTGGGTTTAACTGTATATTATAGGAGGTTTGTGGAATTCTCTACTCTCGCCTCTCCATTGACAAAACTGATGCAAAAAGCGATCAAGTTCCAGCGGTCCGATGCTTGTGAAAAGAGTTTCCAGGAGTTGAAATCGAGATTAACTTCGGGCCCGATGTTGACCTTGCCAGAAGGTGCATAGGGGTTTGTGGTCTATTGTGATGCTTCAAGGGTTCGGTGTGTGTTGATGCAATGTGGTAAGGTTATAGCATATCTTCAAGGCAACATAAGAATCACGAAAAGAATTATCTGATGCATGATTTGGAGCTTGCAGCAGTTGTTTTTGCATTAAAATTTTGGCGGCACTATCTGTATGGGGTCCATGTGGATGTGGTTACGGACCACAAAAGTCTCCAATATCTATTCAAGCAGAAAGAATTAAACTTGAGGTAAAGGAGGTGGCTGGAGTTGCTTAAAGATTATGATGTGGATATCTTATATCATCCAGGGAAAGCTAATGTGGTGGCGGACGCTCTTAGTTGGAAATCCATGGGTAGCTTGGCTCACTTGGAAGCAGGTCAAAGGCCATTGGCACGAGAAGTTCACCAGTTGGCCAGTTTGGGAGTTTGTTTCACGGCCTCTGGCGAAGGAGATGTTATAGTACGTAACAGAGCAGAATCATCGCTTTTGGCAAAAGTCAAGGAAAATCAATACAATGATTCCAGTGTTGACGCAGCTAAAAGAGGCAATTCATAATCATAGGACCACTACTTTTTCTCTTAGCAAGGATGACGGTGTCTTGCGGTGCCAAGGGCTATTATGTGTCCCAGATGTGGATGACCTTCAGCAGAGGATAATGGCAGAAGCTCATAAATCAAGATATTTTGTACACCCCGGTTCTACAAAAATGTATCACGACCTCAAGTAGATTTATTAGTGGAATAGCATGAAGAGGCGTATGGAAGACTTTGTAGCTATGTGCCCGAGCTGTCAGCAAGTAAAAGCCAAACATCGAAGGCCCGATGGGTTGGCGCAGCTTATAGAAATACCGATGTGGAAGTGGGAGATGATCAATATGGACTTTGTGGTAGGATTACCCCGTACTCCGCGCAAGTTTGACTCAATTTGGGTGACTCACGAAGTAAGCACATTTCTTGCCAGTTAAGTCCACCGACACTGCAGAACAATATGCTCAGTTGTATATCAAGGACATAGTCAGGCTCTATGGCACTCCAGTTCCATTATCTCGGATAGAGGGGCCCAATTCACAGCAAATATTTGGAAGAAATTTCAGCACGGTTTGGGGACGCAGGTAAATCTCAGCACATCATTCCACCCGCAGACTGACAGACAAGCAGAGCGGACCATCCAAACGCTCGAGGACATGTTGCGTGCTTGTGTGCTTGATTTTAAAGGTAGCTGGGATGATCATTTGCCACTTATAGAATTTTCTTACAACAACAGTTTCCATGCTAGTATTCAGATGGCACCACTTGAGGCTTTGTACGGTAGAAGATGTAGATCGCCGATTGGGTGGTTCGAGGTTGGAGAGGCCGAACTATTAGGACCAGATCTCGTGCATCAAGATATAGAGAAGGTTAGAATCATAAAGGAACAGTTAGAAACTGCTCAGAGCCGTCAAAAATCCTATTCGGACGTTCGTCGCAGGGATTTTGAGTTCCAAGAACATGATTGGGTGTTCTTGAAGGTATCTCCCATGAAGGGGTTCATGCGGTTTGGGAAAAAGGGGAAATTGAGTCCGAGATATGTGGGTTCATATAGAATCACTCAAAGGATAGGAAAGGTTGCGTATAGGCTGGAGATGCCCCCTGAAATGTCATTGGTGCACCCAGTGTTTCATGTGTTCATGTTGAAGAAAGTGGTTGGAGACCCGTCTGCCATCGTGACGGTTGAGAGTGTTGAGGTTCATGAAGAATTGTCATATGAAGAGGTTCTGGTTGTTATTCTTGATAGGCAGGTCCGTAAGTTGAGAAACAAGGAATTGTATCGGTTAAGGTATTATGGAGAAATCAACAAGTCGAGGAAGCTACTTGGGAAGCTGAAAATGAAATGAAAAAGAAGTACCCTCATTTGTTTGAATAAATCAGGTAATAGTTTAGGAAGTTGTCATCTCTAAATAATTGCATTGCTTGTCAAAATTGTGCAAAGTCACCCCACTTCCCTAATGATCTGTCCTCTTATAACTCCTTACTTTATGTTGTAATTATGTTCTATTGTGTTGAATGATTATGTGAAGATCATTGAAATATGTTTCGGGGGCTCTCTGACAGGTGGATAGGCCTAATTACAAAGGAAACTTTGGAAAAAGTTTTTGAAAAATTGGGAGTTAGTTAAATTTGGGGGTTGGAATATAGTGTAATCAAACCCAAGTGATTCCCCCGATCTTCATTTGAGGACGAATGATCTTAAGTGGGGGAGGATGTAACGTAAACTCCTTAACCAAAACGACGCCCGATTAGATCCCTGTGTCATTATATTTGTAGAAAAGTACCCTGCGGACTTAGAGGATAATTTTCGTGAAGTGATGAAGATCTGCGGTCCACTATCCGGCCGCATATCAGGTATGCAGACCGCATAATGGTCGCATAGTTGGACACTTTGTTGTCCATTCTAAGGGCAACTATAATACCCAAAATGCGATCGCATTTTGGGTATGCGGACCGCATAGTTCGTCGCATACTTGCGTTTGAGTTTATCGGAGGGAGTTATGCGACCGCATAATAGGTATGCGGACCGCATAGTTTTCGCATACCTGGGCAGTTCGCTTTTTCTTTTTGCCCAGTTGAGACCAGTTATGCAGCAGGTTTGCGAACCGCAAAACGAAATGCGATCGCATTTCGGACCACAAACCTGCGTCGGGGCATCCATTTTCCTAATTTTTAACCCGACCCCCAGACTTATATAACACCCACTCCCCATCGTTTTAGCCATTTTCTGATAATTTAGAGTGAGAAGAGAGTGGGTTCTAGATAGAGAAGGTCCCAATTCCCTAAAATTGATCCTCCATCGCCACTCAAGCTTGGAACTAATCAAGTAGGACACAAATTTCTTCCCTCTAAGAGGTAATCTTCTACCACACCAACCTTAATTTCAAGATTTTAGTTAAGATGGACCATGGATAGGTTAGTTCATGGGAATGGGGATAGAAACCTTTCATGCAGGTAATCAAGTAATCCTAAACTAGTAAGGGGAAATAGGGTAGCATAAACATTCACTAAAGAGGGGCCATGCAATATTAATGAACACCTATGTTTGATACAATGCTCAAGTGAACTCAAGCCATGATCGTTATTCCTAATTTTGGGTTCAATTGTGCCACTTTGTGAACTAGATTGAAGGTGCTAAAAGGTCCGGTGAATTGTGGTAGAAATTAAGTAAAAGCCCAATCGAGCTATGTATGGTTAACTCTAATCTTCATAGAATAAAATCGATGGTGCTAAAATATACGGTATGAATTCCCTTGTTTGATTCTCCAAAGGGTAAATGGGTTCTATGTGTTAAGTGGAGAATTCTCGTTTTCATGCTATTCTATGTTACTACCATGCCGTTATGCTATTTGAAAGTATGCACTATGATCATCATGTTCTTTCTTTTTCTATGTGTACGACTCCTTTTAAGTGATGCTTTTAGCTAATGTGAAAGATGAGTTTATGATGTGGTTGAAGAGTGGAATGTAACCCAAAAAGGTAGATATGCCCAAGTGCCAAGAATCGTAAACTAAATGATGAGAAGAAAAGTGAACTAAAAGATTAAAATGATATGGTTATGTCCTTGAGTGAGATGGCTTAGCTGATCTGGAAGAGATCGGAATCCATGATATACACATGGTGGTTATCGAATTGAGAATATGATATTGATGATGTCTCACTGTTCCAAGTGGGATGGCTTAGTCGGTCGAACAGAGATCGGACTCCGTGTGATAACGACATGGTGGTTATGAAAGTATGATGATGATAACGTCCCACTGGTTCAAGTGAGATGGCTTATCCGATCGGGCAGAGATCGGACTCCGAGTGATAACGACATGGGGGAAATTATAAAGCTAAGATGTTGTGATGTCTCACTTAGGATGGCTTAGCCGGTCGGGCAAAGATCGTACTCCGTGTTATAACGACACGGTGGTATATTAAAAGTAAAGGCACTTGTATTTAAAAGATTTTAACTAAAAGAAGGAAAAACGGGATAAGAAAACATGGTGACTCTTATTTTTGTTTCCCCCTATTTTTTTGAATTTTTATACGAGGTCTCTAATTGTGTTACTACAGGTTTGATGTTTATTCTATATAGAGTAGAGTTTGTTCATACATACTAGTACTATTCAATGGTACTAACGTCCCTTTTGTCGGGGGCGCTACATCGTCTTATTGATGTAGGTGGCTCTGTAGCTGGTAATGCCGAGCGTCGATAGTGGTGCCCTCTCCTCCTACTCACATCAGTTTTGGTAAGCCCCATTTCCTTCCGGGGTCGTGTGTAAATCTATGTTGCTCTCTTTTGTATATTTTGTTCTATTTCAAGGTATAGCCGGGCCCTTGTCGCCGACAGGATTATGTCCATCTTCCTTATTTCTAGAGGCTTTGTAGACACTCATGTGGGTCATGTATTTTTTGGGTAGTTATTGGGTTAACTCGTAACTGTAATCCCATATCTTAAATATTGTAATTATTATGTATGTATTTGGGAGACCCAAATATTGGTATTGGTACATAAGAAAGAATGGGCTAATATCATGTATGTATTCTTTTGATTTATCTCCTGCTAACTCAGTGACCAATGTTGTTCCATAATCTCGGGAAGTAAATGAGTCGGGTAGGAAAGGCTAATCAGGCTTGCTTGACTGGGTTCACCCGGTTAAGCGTCGGTCGCGTCCCCCAGGGTTGGGGTGTGACACTTTGCGTGGAGGAAACTACCCTTTTTGACTTGAGTTGTTTTGTGTTGTTTGGTTTATAGGAAAGACGTGTATATAAGGCGATGAGCGTGAACACATGCTTATATGTGGTGTTCTGACCGATTTAGACTCTTAGGCTCTTTCATGCATTTGATTTGGAATAATAATATCATGTTATATATTCCATTGTTAAATTGCTATCATGTGCTTTATTTGATGTTGTTATCACATGCTCTTATCTTTTATTGTCAAACATGCTCTTATATGCTCTAATTTCCTTGGTTATCACTCTTAATGTCATGTCACCTCTTTTATTGTCGAGTTATTCTTATTTGGAGTTGGTACTATATGATGTCTTTTCGTGTTGAGTTATTCCCATGCATTTAAATGTAAATACTATTTCATACCATCTCTTTCATTGTTAGGCTTGTGTTGTACATGAAAATTGGGAAATGTCATTTCGTGGAATACCCTCATTTTGAGTTGTTGAGGTTGAAATCATGAAACCTATTATCACATTAAGGGTGAAGTTGTTGATTATTGATATATCTTTCCTTGTTTAGCAATTCTCATTCTTTTGGTTATTGTTGAGATTCTTGTACATGTTCTGGTTGATCTGTGGGCCATATGTTGTGGTGATATTGATATGGTTGATTTTGGCAAGTTGTGGAATATGGGAATTTGTTATGCGAGTTGTTATTGTGTTGTGATATTGAAACGCATGATGGGGCACAAGGATAGGGGTTGATGTTCATGAGGCGACATATGCTGGGATGTATGTGCATGATGCTAGTAAGAGAATTACTTGAAGCCACTTAGCGGCATAAGGGGTCTAAAGTGCGTGTAGCTGTTTCGGAAAAAATGTATTCAAATATATCTAAATGTAAGGCTCACGTGGCGGTATAAGGAAATGTTGTGATTATGAATGTCAAATGAGGTTATGGGGTGTGGTACCTCCGTTGTGATTCTTGTTGTACATTCTATGTTAAAAACGCTTGTTGATTGAATATCTATAGATATTTCCTCTTTTGCCTTACATGTATTTTTCCGTATTCAATTACTTATTGTTTTCATCATGTATTCATTTCTCGTTGTCTTTATTGACTTTATTTATCTTGTTCTTACCATATTGTATTACTTTATTTTGTTCTTTTCTCGCTTTCATTATTAGACTATACTTGGTACCATTGTGTACTCATGCTATGCTTCTGCACATTTTTATGCAGATGCAGGTATATCTGCTCGTGTCGGACGCCAGTGATCGTATTGCTCTCTCCGAAGACGTCAAGGTATACATGTTGGACGTTCGAATGCCTCCGAGTCACTTCTATTATTTCCTTCACGGCTGTTTATCTTATTATCAGGCAGAGTTGTACTATAGATCTTAGTACATTTTGTAAAGCGTATGACTCAGTTTCACTAGTTTTGTGTATCATGTCTTTTTTGTTTCCGCTTTTGGGTTATTCTGAGCTTTATCGGGTTATTTTATTATTTTTGTGGAGGAAATCTTGAATGTTAGGCTTAACTAGTCTTAGAAACTAGGTGTCATCACGACTACCATAGGTGGAATTTTGGGGTCGTAACAAGTTGGTATCAGAGCTCTTGGTTCATACGTATTACGCATGGCCATGGTTAGTTTCAGCAGCCATGCCGACCGAGAGCTTTTTTTGAGTGTGGTGATGCCCGGCATATGGTGAGGGACTTCCCTATACTCGGGAGGGGTGCACCTCTCTAGACTATAAAGGCTCGATGGATTCCAAAGGGTCCACAGGGTTCACAGACCATGGTTGTTGCTCCAGCTGTCAATCCACCTGCACCGCCAGCTAGGGGTTGAGTTCAAACGGGTAGAGACCGACCTAGAGAGGGAGGCCAGGCTTATTTTTATGCTTTTCCAAGTAGGACCTAGGTTGCTCCTTCTGATGCAGTCATCACATGTATTGTTCCGAATTTGCACAGGGATGCATCCGTTTTATTTGATCCGAGCTCCACTTACTCATAATCTTACTTCGCTCCGTATTTGGATATATCTTGTGATTCTTTGAGAGCTCCTTTATATGTGTCCTCGCCTGTGGGAGATTCCATCGTTGTAAACCATGTTATCGGCCATGTTTAGTCACTATTGGTGGTTATGAAACCAGAGTTAATTAGGTGGACTTTGATGTGATCTTGGGCATCACTAGATGTTGCCCTATCATGCTATTTTGAATTGTCACTGTCACACATCCTTTTTCCCGAGGGAGATAGTGAGTTTTTCACATTTAAGTGACATGAATCAAAATGAGATTATTTATTTATTTTAGATTCGCCCTTTGGAATAATTTTCTGGTGTCCCAAGTCACCGGTTTATTTTAAATCCCTAATCGAGGAAGTTTGACTTCGTTTAAAGTCTCAAAACCGACCGGGTAAAGAATTTTGTTAATCCGGGAGAAGATGTGAGGCACTACCGAGTTCCATGATTTTAACACGGTCGCTCAACTATTAATAATTGGCCAATTATCTGATTTATTACATGTCTTAACCCTATTCGCATTTTACCTTTTAAACCGCTTTCAATTAATTATTTAGCCACTTTTAGTATTTATCGGATTTATTTGAACAAGTCTTGATATCGCGCACTCGTTTGTTTTGTACACATTGAAAATCATGCCACGTGAAATGCACCCGCGATTTACAATATATTAATTTTTATTATTATTCGGACTTATGGTCGGTTCACATGAAATGCACACCCAAATTGAGATTCACGTATCGTAACCATGCCACGGGAACCGTACCCATCCCCACCATAATTTATTATTAACCATCTACGATTGATATCCATAACCATGAAAGGAACTTAGAACTATCTACTCCTACTTCCGTTCACCAGCACAAAAATTATTTTTTATCTAAAACAATTTCCATGGCTAATAGATATGGTGATAAAATCATGCTAATGAGATTTTAAATAATTGAAACAATTTCTGGTTCTAGCTTTTCACACACAGTTCACTCATAATTCATAACCAATCTTAAAAGAAATGTTTTTTACTACACAAATAATCATTAAGTTCAATCTTCTGCTAACAAACGAAAAAGATTCCTATCAAAAGGTTTTACTTCTTATTATATAGATAGTAGCTAGAACGTGACTTCTTCAGTTTTTGGGTAGAGTTTACAGATCTTGATTAAGAAGAATACTAACAGAACACTTTTTCTTTTTTAATAGAACTATTAAGCGCAACAGTCTACTTTCCAACTTCAAATCTCAAAAACTCCAAGCCAAACAATCGTAGATCTCTTACCATTGCAATATCAAACTTTGATTTATCAAAAGCACAAGGATAAGACTCATATTTTAGTTGGTAAATGTCAAAACAAAGCAGCATGTATTTAGTGAAGAAATATACAAACATGAATTCAAACTAAACACATGAGATCTATCACAATTTCAGTCACAGAATCAATTTCAAACCACTTATTAGATCTACAACATGTTTTAGGTATTAACTAAATCAAACTAAACATTCTGCTTTTATTCCAAACAAAATAGAAAGCAGATTCAATCAATCACAGTAAATGAATATAGAAAAATAGCCAATACTTCATTGTAAATCAAAGAAGAAGTACAGATTTGAGATGTGTACCTAATTGCCTATGAGCTGACTAGGACTTGCTAAATGAAGGCCGGGTGAAGGAAAGTTGGAACTCAGCAAAGCAGAAAATCAACAAATACAGCAGACACATCAGCAACATAATAAAGTCGGACTTGACTTCCGTCCAAAAATAGCTTAATTTGTCGAACAACAGAATTTTCAAAATTGAATGTCGGACTGGAAACGCGGAAAACCAGAGATCTTAAATGTACCTCGAGCCGCCAACTTGTTTAGAGCTTTCTTTATCCGCATTCACTTGTAGTAGTGAATAAATGAATGATGATGAATGATTTGCCGGCCAAACACTAACAAAACCGGTCTGATCTTGTTAGATCTGAAACACCATTAATGAAAGAAATGGGAGTTGCAGTTTCACCGACTTCCAGCGAGTTTTATTGCAACGGAAAGAGGGGTGAGAGAGATGGGAACGAGGGTGAGAGCAGCAATCGCCGGCAGCTACTGCCTCGCCGGATTCCGGCATTTGGCGAAGAGAGGGAATTTGTGAGAGAACATAATGACAAAGGTTCAAACTATGAGATCAATAAACCCACACGATAAGACTGAAAGAAGTGAAACTGCGTGATTTGTTTTGTATCCTCTAGAAGATAAGAACATACGTCTCCATACTGATTCGCAAGACTCTACTAAACTCTCTTATGACTCGTCGCACCTGTAAACCTATAGCTCAGATAACAACATGTCACGACCCCATTATCCCTCTATAGGATGTTGTGGAAGCACCTAATTGTAAGACTAGGTAACCCTAACACTTACTAAATTAATAGAAGATTTCAACTGTCAAATGATAATATGAAAACGAAATCTTTATACGCGACTTACAATCCCAAGCGAGCAAAGAGTTATGCTTTCATTTCTTTGTTGAGATTGAAATCAAGTTAAAAGGTTAGGTATAATACACGCAGGCCAAGTCAAGAAAAGGACTTCCTTACTTTTCATTCATAGTAGTCTTAATGACTAGTAGTTTGAAGCCTTAAGAAAGAGGTTTTTTTTCGGCACTCGCTTCCTTCGTCTTAAGTCAAGTTCAGTTTACTTTTAGAGAAAGGTAGACTTCTTTTCTCCATACTAGTAAGAGAGATTGAACCTGCAAGCGCTAACCTAACAGGAAAAAACCTCCTCTAGGGAAATGGCTCCGATGCGTACTAGACCAAAATCAATAAATGGAGTCCGGTAATAACATTATGAAACTGAACCCATATGGCAGAAAGCAGAAGCAGCGGGTACGTCTGTTCGGGTTCATTCATGTCCAATAAACTTCAAACAAAAGGAGATTCGGGTATCAGAGTTGAGTGGACACGCGACGGGAGGATGGGGGAAGAGTAAAGACAAGACGAAAGCAAGTACTGGTAGTAAAATTCATAAGCTCTACTAGGTTTACTAGAAGAATCCCTAAATAAAATTGTTCAGAATGAAAAATAAACAGTACAAGTACAACACCAGAAGGTGACTCTAAGGTCTGCGAACATAACAACATGTTTACCTTGAGTCTCCACAGCAATGCTCGACCATCTAGCTAATATTCAACAATAACCAAAGAACCTGAGATCTGCACAAAAATATGTAAAAGGGTAGTATGAGTACACCACCGTCTATGATTGGATTGCGTGGTTGTTTACATGTGCGGTTTCTGGTTATCTGCGTATTGGTGAGTTATTACAGCTAAGGGAGAAGAACATGAGTGGTAATTGAGCATATGGTTTGATAAATGTGTGCAAAGGTTGGCCTTATTGAATTAGGTTTAGGCTTTGGAAAAGATTCATGAATTATGCTTAGTACATAGGTGAGATATAAGGGTAGTGATTCAGTCATGTGCTACATTGAGAGGGTGTTCATGTGCTAGAAGAGCCTTGGATTTTATTGTATTCGGGGCCAAGTCGGAGTGAGTGACTCTCAATAACGGTCCTAGTGAATTCAAAGGTTAGAATACAGTGTCTAAAGATTTCAAGCCCGCAGTATGGTTAAGAATTGATCTTTTGCAGCAATTATTGATAAGAGGCTCGGAATGTTCTATGATATTTTCGACTTGCAAACTTCAGATTCGTAGAGGAATTTTTGTCAGTTGAGGATGCGAGCATGTGCACAAGGAGGGTATGAGATGGGTTGTGGGATTTGAGACAGCATGGTCTCGTGATACAAGGCCACTCGGGAGGAGTACTGATTGAGTCGTTATGTGTTGAGTGGAGTTATATTTATTTCTAATACAAGTTAAGGATAAGTTAGAAGAAGTCAGGTATGTTAGCCATAGTCTAATTGACATGATGGTGGCAATGATCAGTACCTCCAGCGTGATTAGATTATGCATGTTGTTCCTGACGGTACATGCGAGGCTTGACGACCGCCGTAATTGGTTTTATTTTGGAGTAGTTAGGTATTATGGCCTGTGATGTGTAGGTGGATCCTGGGAGGGCAGTTGTGGTTTAGACCACTACTTGAGGATTTGTATATTCTACGGTTATGAGAATTCAATCGTGTCATTATGGTTCTCTTGGAATGAGTAAAGTAGAAAGTTTCTACATAACGAAGTGTTTATTCTAGTAGTGGTTCAGGAGCTGAAATGAAATTTTTGTACTCCTGTGCGTTGGCGTGATTAAGTGCATCAAGTAGCGTGGGATTCGGAAGTTGAGGATCAAATTTTACGGTTCGGTGGATAAGGATGTCACGAGCTCGGATGGGCAGGAAAGGGATTTGAAGGTTTAGAGTAAGTTGGTGTTGCCTTCATCATCACCTGAGATCGGTGTTCTGTGAAAGAGGCTTTGCATCCTGGTTATGGATTCTTGTTTTGCATTACAACGTTAGTGTGACCGGTGGAATAGATGTGCAAACTTGCTACCTTGTGTGGAAGGTCGTGGAAGCATATCGCGCGGGAAGATTGTATAAGTGTGACATGTAGTCACTTAATTGATTGAAGATTTATACCAAGTATAAAGGATGTGGTAGTATCGCTTATTTGGGAATTTATGCCTGGAGGGCGCTCGGTTCATTTGTGTCACGCCCCAAAACCAAGGGGCGTGACCGGCGCTAAATTGAGTAAACTCGACTGCGCAAGCCTGTTTGGTTTCATTCTACCCAAACTAATTTATGAATGATTAAAAGATAAATTCTATCAATCATACTTTACAATATCTTCTAAACTTCCATTTTTGTTTTCATTAGTAGTTTCAACGATAATATCCAGAATATTATAATTAACAGATACGAAGGAAACATTGTGCCAAATAACAACACTTCTAGTTCAAATATTTAATACCCGACTCCACCCACAATCTGTCTACGGAGCCTCTAAAGATGGAAAAGACAAAGTGACCCTGCCGGCGACAAGGATCCGGCTATACCTCAAAGTGTAACAACATAAGAAAAAGAGAGATGTCACATATTCTATATATAATCCCGCAAGGAAATGGGTTTACCAAGACTGTTGTGGAGAGAAAGAGAAGGCACCGCTACCTGCGATCAGTGCTACCAGCTTCAGAGCCACCTACCTCTATTAAAAGATGTAGCGCCCCCGATAAAAGGGACGTTAGTACCATCAAATAGTACTAGTATGTATGAACAAACTTTACTCTAAGTAGAATTAAACAGTACACAAGTAGAAGACAGTCAATGAAATCAAACAATGCTGCACAGAAATACAGAGAACACAAATAAGAGTCTCACAGTTTCTTATTCCAATTTCCTCCTGTTGCAGCGCGCAACCCGATCCTACCGTACAATCATATTTCACCTTTATTCCTTCTCAACAAACCACCCTTATTTCTCCTGTTGCGGCGTGCAACCCGATCCCACCGTACAATCACATTGCACCCTTGTTCCTTCTCTACATACCATCCTTATTCCTCCACCCGATCCCACCGGACATAGTTTAAATAAGTAACAACAAGCAAAAACTCAATCAGAAGAATTTCTACCACCAAGAGTATAAGTTCATAGCAACCGGAGAACCATGTGAAATCAAGGGGCACAATAACCTTTACAAAAACAATGAGACGTGTAAGGTACACCATTACCATTTAACTTAATTACATCAATTCACATTTCTTTCCCATCATTTACTACATAGCCTTTGGTACTTGGATACATTTAACAATTGAGTTCGTTACCATTTTCATTCATTCAGTCGCACTATCCTTCATATTGATAAGTTCCAACATATGATGAATTTTGCACATGATAGGATAAGCATAAAGAATCATATCTCACAATTTTGAGTAACATGGTGACATGGTAAACAACTAACACAATCAGAGAACAGAATCTTACGCCTCAACATATTAGAACAATCAATTCAAATATTATCAAGCAAGTAACTCATACCAAATGCTCGGACACTAGCGTGACGATTCTACAAAGATTAAAGTTAGCCATACATACCTCGATTGGGCTTTATCCCTAACTCTCATGACATTTTCTGGAATCCTTTAGCCCTTTCAATCTATTTAACAAAATAGCACAATTAAATCTTTATTTGGAATTCGATCATCATCCCAGCCCATTTGGGAATTATACCTAGAATCAAGAGTTTGTTAAGGTCACACTCCCCATTCTCATGAACTAACCTACCCATGACCCATTTTAGTTGTAACAATGGAATTTAAAGTTGGTGCTGTAGAAACGTACCTCTTTGAGTGAGGAAGATTGAACCCTATTTGATTATCCCCAAACCCTTGGTGGTGATTGAAGATCAATATGATGGAGATGGGGACCTTCTCTCTAGAACCCTCTCTCTTTTCTCCCCCTAGATAATCAGGAAAATGGCTTAAAATGGTGGGGAATGGGTGTTATATTGGTCTATGGTCGGGTTTAAAAATAAGAAAATAGGGTTCCCCGACTTAATTATGCGATCGCAAAACGAAAATGCGGCCCACAATCTTGTCGCAAAAATGGCCTCAACTGGGGAACCCAACTGTTCGGTTATGCGATCACTATGCGGTCCGCATAACTGTTGTGCGATCGCATAATGCACTGCATAACAGTTATGCTGTCGCATAATGCACCGCATAACTGCCCTCAATTTGGGCAATCTCCTGCCCTACTCTGCGACCATTATGCGGTCCGCAAAGCAGGTTTGCGATCGCATAGTGGACCGCAAATCTGCATCTCGTTACGACATTTTTTCCACATAGTCCGCAGGGTACTTTTAGTGAGGAAATTTCTACCGTTACAACAACATAGGAATCTAACTGGGTGTCGTTTTGGTTAATGATTTTTAATTACGGGTCCTTACAAAAACCATGTACATATATATATATATATATATATATATTGATATTCACGTTCAAAGGGTGGACTTGAGCAAACTCATTTGGAATTGTTGCCTATTATAAAATTTTCCAGTTTGACTTATACACTCATTTTCCTTAACCAATTCATTTACATCTTATTTATAGCACATAATATATTACAATTAGCCTACCTGGCACCCCGAAATCCAAATTACTTAGCAAAAATTTTCGGGGCCTTACAATTTGGTTGCGAAATGAGGAAGTTTGCTCCGGTTATGATGGTTGTTCTTGTAAATTATGGGAGAAATGGGGGTTATTATGGACCCTCGAATGGCTATTAGCCTAGTGCGGTGCGATTAGAATCGGCTTGAGGTCTGTGGATGAATCTGAATACGATTATGGGCTCTATTTGGGCCAGGTGTGTTCAATTCAGGATAGAGCTCCTCAGGGAGGAATGTTAGAACGTCGGATGTTTTTTTGTCGTCGGCTATTGCATGTAATATTATGTTGTGTCATGCGAGTTGTGGAACGACTTGATAATTTCTTATGTGTTGAGGTTCCGCATAGCAATGGTATTATGTGAGCATGATGGCTCTTGAGATTCAGATCATATATCGCACCTCAATTGTGCTTGAGTTTTGTAGCGTATTGCTCTATCTGTCTCCCCAGGATGGTATTATGCACTTAGCGTGCTTGTGACCGATATTTGATACTTTGTGGAAATAAGCGATTTAGCTCGGCAAGTATCTTCTTATGCGGATTTTATGTGTGGATCGGGTGGCACGCTACCACTGTTATGTTATTTGGATCAGGTGGCACGCCGCCACGGGCATGTTATTTGGATCGAGTTGCACACCGCAACATTTTGATGTTGAGTACGGTTCCCTATATCTATTTTCTTGTGTTTTGCTTCCTATTTTCTGAGGAAAGTTCATATTAGTTGTGTGCGTTGAGTAGTTCCTTCCAGAGTTCGCTTTTCTTATGTATCACGTTCGATTTGTGGCCTATTGGAACGTTGTACCATCATATGAGACTTTTTGTCATGTATGGGGTGACTTGTTGCCTGAGCGGTTCATACTAGGTGAGACGAGATTATTGGATCAGGGATCAGTGCGATAAGATTATGGGAAGTATATTAAAGAAAAAATACCATTATTTGGTTCATAGAGAGGTGATGATTCTAGTTAAGAGGGGAGATTTAATGATTTATTGACTCGGCAGTTGATTATGAATTTTTACGCACATCTTCCGACATGGTGGTATTGTAAGAGTTGGAACAAGACTTATATATGTCATGAGAGGCATTGTGAGAATCAAATTCGGGGAATGTTGGTTATTATGGTCAGAGAACGTTATTTGGGTCCTGTGAATGATGTGGTGCATGGTGAGAATTCAACAAAGGTATGCAGTCATGTTCTGATGCATCGTGTGGTGCTTGATACGGTGTTCGTATATGGGAAGCAGGCCTGGCTGAGAATTCGGATGTTGGAATTAGGCTCTAAGGCGCATTTGCCTAAATAAAAGAGGATATCTTCAGAGTTGTTCGAGCAAATTAACTCGATTGGGTTATGGTAGCACGGGCAGGTACACGAGGTGTTAAACTGTGATTTTGGGCAACTCCGGAGCAGTTTTGGCACGTTCGCGGACGAACGTATGTTTAAGTGGGAGATAATGTAATGACCCGGCCGGTTGTTTTGAGCTCTAGCGCGTCGTTCGGTAGTTTGAGGAGATGAGCAACTTCATTTCAGGTATTATGACTCGCAGGCGTGGTCGAAATTGAATTTTGGGAAGTTCGGAATCGATTTAGAAGCCTTGAGTTGGAAGAATTGAGTAAGATTTGATTTTTCAGTAAACGGCCTCAAAATCAGGATTTGAAGGTTCTAGCAGGTTCGTATGATGATTTTGGACTTGGGCGTATGTCCGGATTGGGTTTTGGATGACCCGGGAGCATTTCGGCGTCTATTGTGGAACTTGGCATTTTGGAACAATTTCATAAATTTGGTTGAGGTGTATCTCAATGTTATCGATGTCCATTTAGAATTCTGAGTCTGGGAATAGATCTGCAAGGTGATTTTGTCATCGGGAGCGTGTTCGGAAGTGGAATTCGATGTCCATAGGGCATTTCGGGGGCATTTGGCGAAAGTTATAAAATAGAAGATTTTTAGAATGTTTGACTGAGAGTTTGACTTTTTAATACCGGGGTTGGAATAGGTCTGTAATGTTGAATGTGGCTTGTGTGAAAAATGTAACGTCATTTGATAGGTTTCAACATCGAATGTAGATGTTTCAAGTTCTAAAGTTCATTAAGATTGAATTAGGGTGCGATCCATAATTTTGACATTGTTTGATGTGATTTGAGGCTTCGAGAGAGTTCGTATCATGTTTTGGGACATGTTGTTATAATTGGTTAAGGTCACGAGGGCCTCGGGTGGATTTCGGAAGGTTAACGGAATGGATTTCGGACAAAGAAAGCTGCTGAAATGTTCTGTTGCAGAAGCTGTTCGCCAGAAAATTTCTGATGCATGGAGTCGATTTTGGAAGCTCATATCTTTCAATCTATAATGAATCTGAAAATTTGCAAAGCATAAAAGTTATAGCCCTTGCATTCTATTTTCCATAATAATAAACCATTCGTCATTTAGATAGTTGTACAGAAAGTTATGATCGATTGAATGAAGGCTGGTAAAGCTGTTTTTGCAATTTCCCCAGAAATTTCCTATGCGAGGAGCCTAATTTGGAAGCTTATATCTCGAGTTCTATAAGAAATATCAAATATTTCAAAATATGAAAGTTGTAACTCTTTGATTCTAGTTTCCATAAAGTTAAACCATTCATCATTTAAATATTTGTACAGAATGTTATGATTGATTGAATAGAGGCTGGTAAAGTTGTTTCTAGTGGACTTTTAGCGACGACTTTTAGTGACGGATGGGCAGAAACTAAAGGACCAAAAATGCTCATTTCCTTATTTCGTTTTGGATTTTTGGAGCACGGTTCTTGGGCGATTTTTGGGCGCTTTTCACGGGAAAACATTGGGGTAAGTGTTCCTTATCCTATATTGATTATATTTCATGATTCCATACTCATTTACATCATGAATCCATGAATTTATTGAAGAAAAATCTTATTTTTAGCAAATCTTCCAAAAACAAAAATTTAAGATTTGAAAGCTAGTCGGATGTCGGAATTCGATAATTTTTGCATGGTTGAACTCGTATCGGAATGGGTTTGTCGGATTTTGTGAGTTTCGTCGGATTCCGAGACGTGGGCCCGCGGGAAATTTTGTCAACTTTCCGAGTGGAGTTGGGAATTTATATAAATTGAATTGTTCTAAGTATTAGAGTATATTTTCATTAGTTCGCCCGTTATTTTTATAATTTTGGGCCGTTTTGCATCAATTTGAATCGTTGGAAAGGCTTGGAAGCCGGTTATGGAACTTCGGAGCGAGGTAAGTCTCCCTTCTAACCTTGTAAGAGGGAATTGTCCTTATAGGTGAAATAATTAATTATGTGCCATTATTTGTGGGGGCTACGTAGACGAGAATCCGTGTGTAGCTACTATTATGCTTATGTGCGGGTAGTCTAGGACCCAAAAGCATGCTTTACTTGCCGAACTTGTGACTTTACTGATAAATTTAAGATGCTTAAATCATATCGAATTTGGCAAATGAATTTCTAAAAATATTGAACAATATCTTCTTGACCATTAAAAGAGAAATTGTCATTTCTTTGGGTAATTGTTTTCCCGATGTAGTTGGGGTTGACTGTTTGAATGTGTATGTTTATGTGTAATCGCGTCGCAAATGTATTCCACGAGCGGGTTGAATGTTTCCACTACTCTCATGGGAGTGGGTCGTACGCTACGGCAGATTAATAGATGCATCTATGGCTCGCGTCGTTCGACCCTTCGGCAGTGCACATTTTATTATTGTTGGATCGGGTCGTACGACCCACGACATTTCCTGCGCATTATATTTGCTGGTACTTTCTGTGACTTTGCACTGTCTAATTGCCTTGAGATATAAGTTGTTAATTGAAATGACGGAAACTGAGATTTATACTTTATGGAAGAGGTTGTCCTCTCCCATTGTTATTTGTTATTTTATTATAGCATCTGTGTTTAGCATCACATTTAATTATATTAAATTGACCTCTAGCAAGTGTCGAAGTCAACCTCTCGTCACTACCTCTTCGAGGTTACGCGGGATACTTACTAGGTACATGTTGTCTTCCTACTCATACTACACTTGTTGTGCATTTATGTTGCACAGGTACATGTATATCTAGTGGCCCCGCTCGACGCAGTGGCATGGCTGATAGGGGGGCTTAGGTGAGCTGCTTATCTCAAGATGACCCGCAACTAGCAAAGTCTCCTTCAGAGTATTGTGTTGTATTTTTTTTTGTCCCATTTGTATTCCGGACGGTTATTATATTTTATGTGTTTTCTTAGAAATTGCTCGTGCACTTGTGACACCGGGTTTTGGGATGACTTTGGGATTTAATTATTATTTGAATTTAGAAAGACACTATTATTTTCTCAGTAAAGTTCATTAATTATTATTTAATGTAGTGAAAATAAATAGTTTCAAAATATTTAAAATAGAGATTCAATCAACTTTTAGTGTTGGCTTGCCTGACAGTGGTGTCCGGCGCCATCGCGACCTTTAATAGGATTTTGGGTAGTGACAGAGGCCAATCCAGAGGCAGAGGCATGTGCATAGCTCAGCCTAGAGCATGTGCAATAGCAACTATTGCAAAGTGTCATACTTAGCGGGAGGAGAAGGTCCCAGTTGAGACTGCTCTAGTTGGACTATCACATGTCCTATAGGGGTTTATTGCTTATCCTTTACTTCAGGACGCTCAAGTTTGTCTGGCGGGCCTTATGGATAGCATAGCCCTGACTTGTTCATTTCCTGTGGCACTAGTTGTCTCTCACACTGGGGGAGGAGCCGATACTCCCGCTACTCTCACACATGAGCAAATGGCTTAGAGCTATTAGACTCCGGTAGTTCTGCCAGTTGGAGTAGTTCAGCCTATTGTTGTTGCACAGACCGGGAAGAGGCTCATGATGTCTTCTGAGGGGTTGAAGAGGTTGGATAAGTTCACTTAGCTATTTCCTCGTCACTAACTCAAATCCAGCTAGTCGTGATGGCACCTAAACTAAACCGCTAGATAAGCCAAATAATAGTTAACACAACACAATTAGGATAACAAGAGTCAATAAATAAAATAACTAAACTATCTATTCAAAATCCCAATGATTGGTACAAGTCATGAGCTTCTAAGATTCAGAATTTATAAAGCCCGTAAAAAAATAAAACATCATATGTTCAAAATATACATAAATAGATTTACAAAGTTAAAGCTACCAAGAACAAGATACAGCTATAACCAGGACGTAGGTACATCTTAAATGTCAGCTCCCGCCATACCCAGCAACATCCGCTCCAAAATCTGCACGCAAGGTACAAAAGTGTAGTATGAGTACAACCAACTCTATGTACTCAATAACTAACAAACCTAACCTTGGGTTGAAAGAAGTGAGGAGCTCGGAAAAAGGTCAGTGTCCAACACCAGTTGACAATATTAACTCATAATAATATAATGGAGGCATTAAAAGTAATAGCTCAAAATATATTTTGCTTAGATTATTCATAGTTAAAGAAAAGCACGCATACTTACCAAGTATAACACTCAATTCGAGATATTACAACTAAATCAACTAAACGTGAGTTTATCAGTAGAATTGTATTTCCAATTCACAACATCAGATAAGAATTTTCGTTTACCAATTAGCACGATGAAAGTACGTCTCTATGGCTACATGTCAATATACATGTCAATTCATTAATTACCATATGTTGTCTAGCATGAGGAATATACATCTCTATGTTTGCATGTAAAATCATGAATGTCACAATGTTGTCTAGCATGAGGAAAATTGCATCTATATGCCTATATGCCAAGTATGCATGTCAAATAAATGATTTCGCTGCGATATTCCTAGGTACACTCACCCTCAACATACTCAACCTATCTGTCTTGAATGCCCATTTCATCACATACACAACCATTCAGCACAGTACGGGTGCTTGGCACATAAGACCCTCACCAAAGCAGGTGTATATATATTATTGTGCCTTCTCTCACTGCTGGTATGTTAAACTCCGGAGGAGCAGATCCTGCACAAACGCTAATCAAAAGCCTATAAGGTCTGTTGTGGCGTGCAACCCGATCCACTATAATAATAAAGCCAACAAGGCTAGTAATATAGTAATAGTAATAGTAATAGTAACAGTAATAGTAATAGTAAAAATAATAACAACAACAACAACAAGAGTAACAACAACNTATTATTATTATTATTATTATTATTATTATTATTATTATTATTATTATTATTATTATTATTATTATTATTATTATTATTATTATTATTATTATTATTATTATTATTATTATTATTATTATTATTATTATTATTATTATTATTATTATTATTATTATTATTATTATTATTATTATTATTATTATTATTATTATTATTATTATTATTATTATTATTATTATTATTATTATTATTATTATTATTATTATTATTATTATTATTATTATTATTATTATTATTATTATTATTATAAAACCAATATGGCAACAACAACAAAAACAACAACAACAATAATAATAATAACAATAATAATAATAATAATATTATTATTATTAAACCAATATGGCATGCTGCGACGTGTAGTCCGATCAACAACAACACTCTTAACTCGGCTCTGCGGTCTATCTTAGTCATCAACCTCTCAAGTCTCATAGGCTCACAATCTCATACCACTCAACCTAATAACCCAACATAAAGGAAAAATAATGATAACATGTGATGTAGTAATGAATGATAAACAAAGACGGAGATACGATATGCAAATGAAAAACCATGACTGCGTGAATAATTTGAGTTAACTCAAATAATCCAAAACAACAGAAATAGCCTCAATAGGTCTCACACGATACACACATAGCCTAGCATGTGTGTTACCTTAACATATCTCAAATAACATGGTTCCCGGGGATAATTACCTTGTATTGCAAGTATAGAAATGTTACTTATTGAACAAGCCAAATACTACTCTAGAAATGTCATCCCGCGCGTATCAACTTCCGAACGACTCGAACTAACCAAAAGAAACTCAAAAAAATCAAATAATGCCTAAGGAAACAATCCCAAATGATAAAGGTTGCATCTTGACACATTTACTGAAAATGAACCAAAAAGTCAAACCTAGGCTCGTACCTCGAAACCTGAAAAAACATACAAAATTTGATAACCCATTCAGTTCTGAGTCCATCCACACTAATTTCACTCAAATTCGATCCTAATCGATGTTCGGAACTCAAAAGTTCACTTTAGGAACGTTTTGACAAAACCCCCCAATTTCTCTTTAATATTCATTATTCGAATGCCAAAATCAAAGATATAGTCATGAAATATAATCAAAACCGAATATAAAACACTTACCCCAATATGTGGTGAAAATCGCCCAAAATCTATCTCCCAAATTAAAAATGTGTTAAAATGAAAAAAAACCTCTATTTATAACGTTTGTCCAGTTCTTTCGCATTTGCGAGAAAAGGCTACTTCTGCGACGTCGCTTATGCGACAAATGGCCCGCTTCTTCGGAAACCACTAAGGCTCGTCAATTCTCACTTGCAGACAAAGTCTTGCTTCTGCGCAATTGTAGGTGCGACGTGAACCCACATTTTTGCGCTCCTTTCGCTTCTGCGATCAGAATCCGCTCTTGAGAAAGATCAGATACGCCTAGCATTCCACTTATGTGGTATTCTCTCATCCGACCTTGTTTCGCTTTTGCACCCACATGATTGCATTTGCATCCACCGCACATGCGCCCATAAATTCGCAGGTGAAACCACACCAGATCCAGCAAAAACCAGCCATAACAGATGAATGAAAGATGATTTGAAACACATCTACAACTCACTCGAGCCCCTCGGGACACTGTTCGAAAAATCTAACAAGTTTCAAAACAGAACAAAAACCTAATCGAGGCCACAAATTACACATAGTAATGTCAAAACCACAAATCGCACCTCAAATTAAACTTGATGAACTTTAGAACATTCAACTTCAAAAAACTCGTGCCGAATCATATCAAATAAACTCGGATGACCTAAAATTTTGCACACAAGTTCTAAATGACATAACAAACCTATTCCCACTCCCGGAGCAACAATTCAAACCCGATATCATAAAATTCAACTCTCCGTCAAACTTATGAAAATTTCCAACTGTCACCAGATAGTACAGAAACTTCCTAGAAACATGAAACTGCAAACCAGGGCATACGCCCTGGTCCAAAATCATTTTTCGAATCTAACCAAACCATCAAAACTCCTATACGAGTTCAAATACACACAAGTCAAAATTGATGATTCACATAGGTAATAATACATCATATGAAGCTAATCAAGTCTTCAAACGGCTAAACGGAATATAAATGCTCAAAACAACCGGCTGGATTGTTACCTTTCTACTTGATTTGGCGGCACACCTTCTTAGTACCCACATTATTACATAGATCGTTTCCATGAGGTACAAAGATAACATGGGTAAAGTGGAGTCCAATGGAGTTGACTTTGCGGTATTTCAGATGCATGTCTTCTCCATGAGGTATTGGAAGGATTATGTTCGAGCAAGATCAGCAGGTTCACCTCTACTCACTTGGGATCAGTTGTCATAGCTATTCTTAGAGAAGTTCATCCTTTTTACCCTGAAAGAGGAATACTGCATCTAATTTGAGCGCCTCCAGCAATGTAGCATGACGTTTACCCAGTACGAGACTAGATTCATAGATTTATCTCACCATGCAGTTGTCTTGCTCCCTACTGAGAGATAGAGATTCAGGAGATTCATTATTGTCCTTACTTTTGGTATCATGCTACAGATGGGCAAGGAGACCGAGGATGATATTTCCTTCTACCGAATTATAGAGATTTCTATAGGGACCGAGAGGATTCGTGGTAAGGGTAGCGAGGCGGTATCTGAGAAGAGGCCTCGTCATTTTGGTTATTTCAATGGTGTCTCATCTAGAGGAAGGGGTTCAATATGTATTTTCCATCCTCTTATGATGATTCAGTTAGTGCTTCAGGTATCTTAGGGTGCTTCGCATAGTCGTGCTTCTTATGGGTCTCATCCTTAGCATCTAGCCTTCAGCGCCCCTTTAGCTCTGGTTAGTGCCCCTCTGATTTAGAGTTATCAAGGTTGTTATTTAGGTGTAAAGGGTCATTTCCAGGGTCAACAATTACAATAGCAGAGGACTTATTATAATTGTGGAGATCTTAGGCACATAGTGAGGTTTTGCCCTTAGTCATAGAGTAGCATGCCACAACAAGGCACTCCTGCCATGGTTCCGGCACTCGTTTCCCCACCGCCCGCTCAGTTGGCTAGAGGCGAGGGTCAAGCAGCCCGAGGTGGTGGTCAAGCCATTAGATGTGCAGGCTAGCCAGTGAGAGGCCATCCTAAAGGTGGAGGCCAGAGTAGTGAGGCCCAGCCCCGTTTTTATGAATTTCCATTTAGACCCGAAGCAGAGTCATCTGATGCGGTCATCACAGGTACTGTTCCCGTTTACCATAGAGATGAATTAGTTTTATTTTATCCAAGCTCTAATTATTCCTATGTGTCAGCCTATTTTGCTTCATATTTAGATATTCCCCATAGTTCTTTGAGTGCTCCTGTTTATGTATATATGCATGTGGGAGATTCTATTATGGTAGATCATGTTTATTGTTCGTATGTAGCGTTTATGAGGAGTTATGAGACGAGGGTAGATCTTCTTTTACTCGGCATGGTGGGCTTTGATGTTATCTTAGGCATGGACCGGTTATCGCCATATCATGTTATCTAGGATTTTCATGCCAATACTATGACATAGCTATGCCAGGTTTTCCTCGATTGGAGTGGAGAGCGACTCCTGGTCATCCCAGTAGTAGGGTCATTTATCATATGAAGGCTTGTCATATGGTTGAAAAGAGATTTCTAGCATGTTTGGCCTATATCCATGATCCTAGTACGGAGGCTCATTACATGGATTCAGTAGCAGTTATGCGCGGGTTTCTAGAGGCGTTTCCTACAAACTTTTCAGGGATACCACCCAACAGAGATATCGACTCATGCATTGATTTGGTTCTGACACTTCGCCCTTTTCTACCGCACCATATCTTATGGCCGTAGTTGATTTGAAAGAACTGAACGAACAATTTCAGGATTTACTTTACAAGGAATTCATAAGACCTAGTGCCTCGCCTGGGGGTGCACCGGCGTTGCTTGTGAAAAAGAAGGAGGGTACAATGCGGATGTGTATTGATTATCGACAGTTGAATAAAGTCAATATCAAGAAGAAGAATTAGTTGCAGAGTATTGATGACTTATTTGATCATCTTCAGGGTGCCGAGGTGTTTTCGAATATTGATTAGAACTCTAGTTACCATCAGTTGAAGATCAGGGTATCAGATGTCCCTAAGCCAACTTTTCATACTCGGTATTGTCACTACGAGTTCTTAGTGATATCATTCGGCTCGGGGAATGCTCTAATAGCCTTTTTATATTTGATGAACCGGGTGTTCACGCCATATTTTGATTCTTTTGTGATCGTCTTCATTGATGATATTTTTTCTTACTCCCGCAATCGAGAGGAGCATGAGCACCATCTGTGGATCGTACTTCAGACGCTGAGGGATTGTCATTTATATGTCAAGTTCTCAAAGTGTGAGATCTGGTTAGACTCGGTTTCCTTTTTGGGCCATGTTTGTCACGACCCAAAAATCCCACCCGAGGCAGTCATGATGGAACCTAGTCTCTGCGACTAGGTAAGCCTAACACACATGAGAATATAATACAAATAATGACTAGGACTATTAAATTAAACTGATATATCTCATGATATCGTCAATACTAAATAACTATAATGAAATTCCTAAAATTGGTGAAACTAAGTCATAAGCTCTAAAGAAATACTCTAATAATCTCTAGATACAAAACTGTTTGAAATGAAAATAAATAGTCTTAATGTAATGGCAGAAGGTGACTTCGAGTCTCGTGGGAGTCAAGCAGGTATACCTTGAAGTCTCCGATATATCCTGGTGATGTATTGCTGAAGTTCGGCACGAGCAGAAATACTTGGATCTGCACAAAAGTGTGCAAAAGCATAGCATGAGTACATAATAATGGTACCCAGTAAGTATCAAGCCTCACCTCAGTAGAGTAGTGACGTGCCCAGGTCATGACACCTACTAGACATAGAAACCTAGACAAAATAACAACATAATCTAATAATGGAAAGCAGAGAAATAAATTACAATAGAAGAGTACATTGATATAAGTCTAATAATGGAAATTAAGGCAATTAAGGGGCAACAGAGAGTGAACATATGATAGGAACAACAAGTGGTCAGTTACGATGAAAATACAAGTAAAACAATGAAGGAAAGATAATAACTGTTCAAATAAACAAGCCTTTTAAACATAGAATGTACAAAAAGAATCACAACTTAGGTAACACACCTCATATTCTCATTTCACAAGTCACAATCACAATCTTCCTTATATCGCCGCGTGAGCCTTACATTTATATTTTTAAAATCATTTTTCCCGAAATATCTTCACGTGCTTTAACCCCCTTATCTCACAGTGTGGCTTCAAGTAATTACCTTACTAGCAACACGCATATAAATCCCACCTTATCTCGCCGCATGCACATCAACCCCCCACGTGCTCATCAATATCAAAACACAATAATCAACTTGCAGCACATGTGCCCATACGCCACAATATTTCCAATATCAACAATACAATTGTTACCACAAGATATAGCCCACGGTTTAACCACAATGTGTACAAGAATCACAATAATAACAAAACGAAGGAGAAACACTCAACAAGGAAAGATATCTCAATAATAAAATACTTCAACCTTAATGTTTTAATAGCTTTCACAACTTCAACTTCAATAACTCATAATTAAGGTATTTATATGAAAGGGAAGCTTCTGATTCAAGTGTATAACATAAGCTTACAATGAAAGTGATAGCATGAAATAGCAACTATGTCTAAATGCATGAGAATATCTAACAACAAAGAGATATCATGTAGTAACAATTTCGAATAAGAATAACTCAACAATAAAAAAGGTAACATGACAATAAAGAGCTAAAAACTTCAATTAAAGCATATAAGAGTAAACTTGACAATAAAAGATAGAACATGTGCTAACAACTTCAAATAAATCATGTAAGAGTGAAATTAACAATGGAACATATAACATGATATGACAACTTCAATTAAATGCATGAAAGAATCCTAAGAGCCTAAACTGGTCAAATACCACATATAAGCCCATGTACACACTTGTCACCTCGTATACATGTCTTCCACATAATTCAAATAATACAATCAACCCAAATCATAAGGGTAGTTCCCCCACAAAAAGTTAGGCAAGACACTTACCTCAACTAGGCCAAATCAACATTGAAAAATAGGTACTCCCTTAAAAGTTTCCTCCACATGGCTTAAATATAATTAAAAATGACTTAATATCATCAACTAATGCAAGAGAAATAAATTTCGATTAACAAAGCTAAGATCTTTACCCAATTTTCAAAAGTCAACAAAAGTCAACCCCGGACCGCACGATGAAAACCCAGGTCCAAGGGTAGATCCCGACTACCACTAACCCCACGAGTTCATATATTTATTTTATTTTCAAAATCCGAGTCCAATTCGACTCTCAAATCCCAAATTATTATTTTTGAAAATGTAGACAAAATTTCCCTAAATTTGTCTTCGATTCTCATAAATTTGATATTAAATCTTATACATAGTCATGTAATATAATTTAAAATAGGTCAAAATCACTTACCTAATAATTGTATGTTAAAATCCCCTTCCCAAATCGCTCCTACCGAGTCTAGGGTTCAAAAATAAGAGAAATGAGATTAAATCCCGACTTCCTAGCTGTTTGGTTCAAGTGCTGATGTCGCAATTGCGACACCAGGTTCGCAATTGTGAACCATCAGAATTGTAAATAAGAACTAGCAATTGCGGCGCCTAAAAACCTATTGGGGAAGTCGCAAATGCGACAAAGGCTTCGCAATCCCGAAGCATGCTCTTACCGTGAATGCGACAAAGTAGTCGCCATTGCAAACCTACCCTTTTACAGTCTCTCCTTGCAAATGCGATCCAGGTATCACAAATGCGACACCTGAGATCCCTCGCTATGATGGCTATTGCGATGTTGGTGCTAGCAATTGTGACACCTGAGGCACCAGCACACCAACAACCTGGAATAGAGTCAAAACCATTCTGAATCACGTCTGGAACTCAGTCGAGCCCTTTGGGCTATAAATCAAACACCCACACAAGTCTAAAAACATCACACGAACTCGCTCACACGATCAAAACACAAATTAACATCTAAAACAATGAATTGGACATCAAAACGCTTGAAATTCGAAAGAAAACTCTGAACCTCTAGAATTTCAACCATGCTTCTGAATCTTATCAAACCAACTTCAAATTACACCAAATATTGCAGACAAGTTCCAAATAGAAAAAGAACATATTCTATGTCCCAAAACTACAATCCAGGCCCGATAGCCATAATGTCAACTTAACGTCAAACTTAAGGAAAAATTTACTCCTCAAATTGCCAACGTTCAGCAAAACAAGTTAAATCAACATAGAATCCTCTGAATTCAATTCCGGGTATACCTCAAAGTCCGAAATCACGATACGAACTTGTCGGAGCAATCAAATCACCATTCTGGGGTCGCTTTCATAAATATAAAATATTAGTCAACATTTCTAACTTAGACTTCTAAACCAAGAACTAAAGGGTCCTAATCAACCCAAAACCTTCCTTGAAATAAACTAACCATTCTCTCAAGACATCAAAAAAAAAATCCACATGTTTGAATTATCAAAAAGGGAAACGGGGTACAAAAAACGAGCGGCCGAGCCGTTATATTCTCCCCCTCTTAAAACAAACGTTCATCCTCGAACGTGCATAGAGGCATACTTGAAGTGGCAAAAAGGTGAGGATTGTGACTCTGCATGTCGCGCTTGGTCTCCCAGGTCGCCTTCTCAACTTGTTCACCACTTTATAGAACCCTCACCGAAGCAATGTTCTTTAACCTCAACTTTCGGACGTTCCTGTCCAAGATAGCCACCAGATCCTCATCATAAGACAAATCCTTGTCCAATTGGACTGAGCTGAAATCTAATACGTGTGACGGATCACCATAATACTAAAGGACCATGGAAACATGAAACACTAGGTGAATTGTCGATAAGCTGAGTGGCAATGCAAGTCCATAGGCTACCTCACCAAATCTCTCAAGGATCTCAAATGGACCAATATACCTACGGCACAACTTGTTGTACTTTTCGAACCACATCACACCCTTCATGTGTGAAACTTTGTGCAAAACCCTCACTCCAACAATAAATGCTACATCACGAGTCTTACTATCAGCATAACTCTTCTGCCTAGACTATATTGTACGAAGACGCTCCAAAATTAACTTGACTCTCTCTAAGGCATACCGAACTGTAAGGCCCCATAAATTTATTCCTAAAATCTAGGGTTTCGTGATGCTGGGGTAAGCGTAGAGGTTGAACACTATGTTGGGGGATTGAAGGAAAATATTTTGCAGAGATAGGCCTTTATGCAGCCCATTATGCGGCCGCACAATCACTCTGCGGGCCGCAGAATGGCCACAGAGTTAAGCAGCTTTTTGGGATAATTTTGAGGTCAATTTTGCGGCCACTTGTACGACCGCATAACCGGTCTGCGTGCCGCATAACGATCGTAGAGTGAAGCAGGCTGCCCTATTTTAAAGGCCATTTTTCACCTCAATTTCGCGTACCGCACATCCATTATGCGGTCGCATATGCGACCGAGGATCCTGTCTCGGGGCTTCTTTTTTGTGTTTTTTAAATACGACCCTATTTCGTTAAAACATATGCCATAGTCCATTTTTGAACATATTTTTGATATTTTTAGAGTGAGAATGAGTTCTTAAAGTGGGTAAGTAACATTCAACCTAATATCTAACAATTCTTTCTCAACCTTGAAGATTATCATGAAAGTCCTCATTGTAAAGGTACTATGCACTAGTTCTTAAATTCGAAAATCTACAAAAAAAAGAGGATAATTAGAAAGAAAATTATTGGGTGTGGGGGTTGTTATCTTGTATGCATGTATCCTTGAAGTATGTGAGAAGGTTGTGAGCTAAAAATGGTACAGAATGGATTGAGGAATGATAGAATCTTTCATGTAAGGGCCTTGAAAAATTAATGCACACCTAGGGTTTGATAAGTGTTCAAATGAGCTAGAATGATGTCCATCTTCCTAATTTTGGTCCAACTTGTCATATTTAAAATAGATCGAATGATATGAATTCCGGAAAGTTTTAAAGTTTAAAGGAAGCTCAATTGAGGTATGTTGGCTAAACCTCCTTCTTCTTGGAATTGAATCCCACGATGTTCGTGTAATTGGTGTAAGTCCCAAATTGATCATTATAGAATTGGATATTCCTAATGTGTTTGCGGTGAAGGATATATGTTCAATATTTATTCCAAATGCTTCATCATGTCATATTTCCATGTGAGGATGCGTTTATAATGTGGAAGATGTGCTAGAAATGTTAAGACCTTATGCCAAATTGTATGAAAAAGCCTCTATGTGCTTGGGTTTCCAAAATTGCGCATATGTGTACTAATGCCTTACATGGTAGGCCTTATTTTTATTGATGAAAATGATGTTTGAATGTGGGAAAGGTGAATCTAGAATAATGAAATACGACCAAGTGCCAAGAATGACTTTCTAATTGAGGCCACTCGTACCATTGAATTGAAAAGACGTGAAATGAATATGAAGTGAGGTGATTAATTGAAAGAGGTATGTCTCGCGTGAGATGGCCTAGCCGATCGGGCCGTGTTCGGACGCCATACCGCACACATGGTGGTGACTGTCCTGGAAATGATAATTGAAATTGTGGTAATGGATGATGTCTCAAATGTGACGACCTAGCCTATTGGGTCGAGATCGGACTCCGTGTAAGAACATAGTGGTATTGTATATTATGGAATATCGGCACTAAAGATCACCCAACCTAATGACATGGAAATTGACTTGAAATCCTATGTGATCCTTAACTTGATGTTTTAATGTTATTTGAAGATTGTATTGAATTCTTGACTGCCCCCCCCCCCCCATTTGTATCATCATTCATTCTATTAAGATGGTGTTTAGTTTTACATATTAGTACTATTCGACAGTACTAACGTCCCTTTGTCAGGGGCGCTGCATCTTTAAATGGATACGGGTGGTTCCATAGCAGCCAATGCTGATCACCGATAGTGGTACATCCTCTTCCCAGCATACTCGATGAGCCCCACTTCATCCTGGGGTCATGTATTGTATCTTTTGTTCATATTATTATCACGATTTGAGGTATAGACGGGACCTTTTTGTCAACACTATTATAACACTCTTTTGTATCTTTAGAGGCTCTATAGACACTATGTGGATTTTACATAGGTGCTAGAAAAGTCAAACAGATTATGTTGTGTTTTGATCTCTTGTTCCACTCAACCCGTAAAAATGTTTGTATTTTGAGACTTAAGGGTGACGTAACTAATGAAATGATTTAGTATTGTATACATGATCTCCCTACTGTCTAATTAATGAAATTATGTCTTCTCTTGATTATTGGGGAATTGGGTATAAAATATCTAAGTGGATTGCTTGACCGGCTTCACTCGGTTGAGGGCCGGTCGCGCTTCCCGAGTTTGGGGAGTGAAACGAACCAATTTAGTGCTTAACCACCTAGCCTCTCCCGACTCATACCAACCAACTGGAGAAAAATTGCGCCTCCCATATAAGACCTCATAAGAAGCCATTTTAATACTCGGTTGTAATTGTTATTAAACGCAAACACTGCAAGCGGTAGAAACTGATCTAATAAAACCCTGAAATACGTAACATAAGCATGTAGAAAATCCTCCAAGATCAGAATGGTAAGCTCGAACTGCCCGTCTGTATAGGGTTCAAATGACATGCTCAGCTCAACCTGTGTGCCTAACTCAAGATGGACGACTCTCTAGAAATGCGATGTGAATTGCATGCCTCAACAGGTGTTAATGGACATCGGCACACCATGAAGACGAACAATCTCACGGATATAGACTTGAACTAGTTGATTTAAAGAGTAGGTAGTCACAACCTGAATGAAGTATGCGGGCTTAATCGGTCTGTCAACAATAACCCACAGTGCGCCATATTTTTTTGAGGTCGATGGGAATCCAGCAATAAAATCCATAGTGATACGCTCCACTTCCGCTCTGGAATCTCAAGACTATGAAGTAAATTGTCGGGCCTCTGATGCTCGTAATTCACCTGCAGACAGTTCAAACATAGATCCACATATCCTAGTATATATTTCTTCATTCTTCTCCACCAATAGTGCTACCTCGAATCCTGATACATCTTAGCAGCACCTGGAGGGAATGAGCATCACGAAATGTGGGCCTCCTCAAAAATCAACTTACGCAACTCATCCACATTGGGTACACAAATCTGGCCATGCATCCTTAACACCCCATCATATCTAATAGAAACTTTGTTGGCTTCATCGTGCTGCACTGTATCCTCAAGGACAAGTAAATATGGGTCATCATACTGACGCACCTTGATGCGATCATACAAATAAGACTTATATATCATGCAAACAAGAACCCGACTAGTCCTCGAAACATCCAACCTCACAAACTAATTGGCAAAGGTCTGAGCATCCAATGCTAATGGTCTCTCTCCAACTGGAACATATGGAAGGCTATCCATACTCTCAGCTTTTCTACTCATGGGATCTGCCCACATTAGCCTTCCCGAGATAATATATATATAATGGTGATATCATAGTCTATAACCGCTTAAACCGCCTTCACTGCCTCAGGTTCAGATCCTTTTGCTTTTATAGGTGTTGTAGACTCCAATGATCTGTGAATACCTCACAAGACACACCGTAGAGATAATGCCTCCTAATCTTCAATGCGTGAACAATGGCTGCTAACTTTAAATATGAACGGGGTAGTTTTTCTCGTGTGGCTTCAACTGACGCGAAGCATAAGAAATCACTTTACCCTCATACTTCAATACAAATCCAATGCAAATCCGCGAAGCATCACAATACAATGTATAAGAACCCGATGCTGAAGGCAAAACTAGAACATGAGTTGTGGTCAAGGTAGTCTTGAGCTTCTGAAAGCTCTGCTCATACTTGTCGGACAGCATGGATGGAGAACCCTTATAATTTAATCTAGTTAAAGGAGCTGCGATTGATAAAAATCCATCGACAAACGACAATAATAACCAGTTAAGCGTAGAAACCTCCGGATTTCGGTAGCATAGGACGGTTTGGGCCAACTCTGAATTGCTTGCAACTTCTTCAGATCCACCTAAATCCCCTTACTGGACACCACGTAACCCAAAAATTCCACAAAATCAGGACAAAAATAACAGATGGAGAATTTTGCATATATCTTCGTCTCCCTCAAGGTCTAGAGCATGATCCTCAAGTGCTGCTTATGATCCTCCCAACATCGATAATACACCAAAATATCATCAACGAATACGATGATGAAAGAATCAATATATGGCTGTAATACAAAATTCATCAAGTGCAAAAATGATGTTGGGCCGTTGGTCATCCCAAATAACATCACCAAAAACTCATAGTGATCAAAACGAGTCTTGAAAGCAGATTTTTGAATGTCTGAATCTTGAATTGTGAATCCTCGCTAATGGTACCCTAGTCCTAAATCTATCTTCGAGAACACTCTAGCACCTTGAAGTTGATCAAATAAGTCATTAATACTCAATAATGGGTATTTGTTCTTGACTAAGACTCTATTTAGCTACCTATAATAAATAGACATCCTCGTAGATTCGTCTTTCCTCTTCACAAATAGACTTGAAGCACCCCAAGGCAAGACACTCAGTTGGATGAAACCCTTTTTCCATAAACTCCTGAAGTTGTTCCTTTAACTCCCTCAACTCCACTGGTTCCACACAATATGGCAAAATAGAAATGGGGTGAGTGCTCGACACCAGGTCAATATCATGATCGATGTCCGTATCAGGTGGCATGCTAAGTAGGTCAATTGAAAACACATATGGGAAATCCCTCACTATTAGAACTAACTCAATATTAGGAGTATTAGCACAGACATCTCTGAAGAAGGCTAGATATGTTTCACACTACTTCTCAACCATTCGTTCTGCCTTCAAAATAGACACAAACCTCCTAGGAATATAATCCAATGTACCCTTCTACTCCAACCGCGACAAACCTAGCATTGCCAATGTCACAATCTTGGCATCACAATCCAGCATAGCGTGATAGGGTGACAACCAATCCATGCTCAATATCACATAAAAGTCTACCATATTCAGTAGTAATAGATCAACACTTGTGTCATAACCACCAATAGTGAGTAAACACGACCGATAAAAACGGTCTACAACAACATAATCTCCCACGTAAATGGATATATATATAGGATCAATCCAAGAATCACGAGATATATCCAAGTATGGAGCAAAGTAAGATGACGCATACGAGTAAGTTGAACCCGGATCAAATAAAAAAGATGCATCCTTATAAAAAAACTAGAATAATATCAGTGATAACTGCATCTAATGCAACCACATCCGTCCTACTCGGAAAAACAAAGAATCGAGATCGGCCGAGCTCTACCCATCTGACCTACAGCCCTATCTAGCAATGTAGGTGGAGCAGCAACCATGGCTTGTGAACCTTGTGGACCTTGTGGAATCCGTCGAGCTTGTGAAGTCTATGGATGTGCACCCCTTCTATGTCTGGGGCAGTCCCTCACCATATGTGTGATATCACCAAACTCGAAACAAGCTCTCGGTAGGCGTGGCTCCCAAAACTAACTCTGGCTTGTCAGCTAGACTGATAGAGAAGGCACCCCGTGTAGCAGGTGCAGTAGAAAGTGGTTGTGCATAATGGTCAACCTGAGACCTAGGAATATCCGAAGCACATGGCCAGATTCTCCTCAATAATATATTCCTACCAAACAACTGATCAGTTTTCCTCATAACTGCGTCAACATAATAAATTGAGAAACATGAGAGGGTGACCTAGGGGGATGGATCCATATCCATATGCATGCATGGCCAATTCAATGTGCTACTAACCCGGCATTGTCACATACTCAATATCATAATCTGCCAAGTATGGTCGCAGGCATAATAGTACAATCTGCTCGACGTGGTCACATGCATAACAAGACAATCTACATGGCGTCGTTACATGCATAACAACACAATCGTCCCCGCGTGGTCACGGGAATAACAGTACAATTCGCGCTACGTGGTCACAAGCATAACAACATAATCTGTCTGACTTGGTCACAGACATAATATCATAATCTGCCCCTTATGTTCATAGGCATCCACTCCAAATCATATCACATTGATCCAAATATACAAGAATACATGTATATGATGAATGAATAACATATTTAATACCCGGATTGGTATTGATGACATGATAAAGTGTAGGCATGTGAAAAGTGTGCTATGATCGCTCAAATTAGAAATTTCATCATAGAAATAGCAATAATCAAATCCATTTAGGGATTTATCCACTGTGTACCCTCAAATATGGATCAAGAAGTTCACAACAAGGTTACAAAAAATTTGAAACAACACAGCTTAAAGCATAACGGTCAATACATGGCATATTATAGCCTAAGCACTACCCCTAATGCATAAATACCCTACTACTCGCACATGGGTTCAAGCCCCATACATGTGTGCACCCATAGCACATAGATATCACAAATAACTAAGTCAACTAGAGCCTCAACCAAGTTTAGGCAAGATTCTTACCTCAAGCGAGCCAAATCACTCCTCTAACAAGCCCTTCATGAGTGTATCAATCTCCGGACGACTCGAATTTAGCCAAAAACAACTTAATACCATCAATAACATCCATAGGAAACAATTCTAAATGATAAGGTAAAGTCTTGAATAAATATGAAAAGTCAACCCAAAAAGTCAATCATGGGCTCGCACCTCGAAACTTGAGAAAATTCACAAATTTTGAGCACATATTCAGTAACGAATACAATCATACCAAAATTATTCAATTCTGACATCAAATCGACCATCAAATCACAATTTCCACTTTAGGAAGTTTTTACTAAAATATCATATTTATTGTATAATCTTGTCTTTATATTTTAATAGATTGATATTTTAGAATGATTGCATATCATTGCCTTCCTATTTTGTTCTTGAATCTTTAGTTAGTATTTTCTCTAGCATTGTTAAACTAATTGCAATAATGAAAGTTTTGCCTTATAGTTTTGCATATGTGATCTTTAGTTGTAGATTATAGCCCCATTTAGCTCTTCTATTGTATTTTTCACATGTTTCCCTAACCTTTAGTTGTAGATTATAGTTCCCGTTAGTTCCTTTATTTTAGTTCTTCACCTATTTTTCGACCTTTAGTGGTAGATTATATTCGGCAATTCATTTTATTTTTGTTGCTTGTTTTCGGGTTAGTGCTTGCATAGTGACTCATAGATTATAGTGGATTTGGTGAACTTTGGTAGGGTAAGGTCTTGTCCTAGGGGGTGTCAGCGCGGGGGAAGGGGTGTGGAGGGGTAAGGGGGTAAGGGGTAAGAGGTCTAAGTGAGCTACTAGGCTAAGAACGGGGTCTTGGAACATAGGAACTTTGACTTGTAAATGTTTAGAGTTAGCAAAGATTCTCGAGAAAAGGAAGATTAATATAGCTTTTGTACATGAGACTAGGTGGGTAGGCGATAAGACGCATGATGTGGGCAGTTTAAAACTTTGGTATTCTAGGAGGATGGGGCAGGAATGAGGTAGGTTTCTTGGTTGATAAGGACATCCGTGAACTAGTGGTGGAGGTTAGGACGGTGAATGACAGACTAATGACTATTAACCTAGTTGTTGGAGGCTGTATTTTGAACATAATCAGTGCGTACGCATCCCAAGCAGGCTTTGATTGTAACACCCCATGTTTTCGTACGTCGTAAGTCAATTGATGTAAGCTCAGAAATTAAATCATCTTTTAAAAGTTAAAGAAATTAGTTAATCATGTTAACATGGAGGTTACAAATATTTATGATCATGAATACCAAGTACCAAGAAGGTTTGAAGGCTTAGAAGCTAAACAAATTGTAGAAAATAAGTTTCATCGAAAGTCGACAAGTTGGGAATATTATAACATGTACCTTTGGGGTGAGACTAGGGTGCTTAAACTTTTAAGGAGATTATGTTTTTTTTTTAGTCTTATGATAGTCGTGTATTATGTTTTGAATTCAAGTGAGTTGTGGAACAAAACTTGGAAAAGGTAATCACAAGTTGCATTCATAAATCTGTTGAACCTTAGATCAAATGTAGCTGAGTATTTCTCCCAATACACTTGAAAATAGGGGTTCATTAACCTTCCAAATTAATGACCTACGAGTTTAGTTTCTAATGCAATAAATTTTTCATTATTATGACATCGTAGTAGAGAGATATTCGCGTCTTTGCGATACCGCACGAGCAGCTCTCAATGGGACCTACTCAGGCGGTGGAAGACCCTTGAATATTTTAAAGTTCTTGAACGGCTTATTTTAGGTCATTTTCGACCAAGGACAGTTCCCAAACTATCTCAACACCTCTATAACAGTTCTCAAGGGTTCGAAGTTAAATCCAATGGTGTTTTACCTAAACCTAACCTCAAAAGTTAGACTAAGTGAAGAAGAGAGTCTCTATGGCGTTGTAATATGATTAAGGGTGATCATAATTTATCGAAAGCTTTGGTTCGAGTTTTTACAGATTATTTAAGGTATGTATAACACCATATTTCTTGTGATTAATCTTATCTATGTGTTGGTTAAGTTATTTGGATGAATAATTATAAGATAGAACTTGAAGTTGTATAAGAATTGTTGTCTCTTATTGGTCTATTTTAGAGTTGTATATATGACTTCATATGGCTTGAAATCATGGGGAATAGCTTGGTTATAATGTTCTTATTATTATTATGCTTTTCAATATGTTGAGTATATTGATGATGTCGTAACTAGGAGAAGAAGCAACCACACAATACCTAGAAGTTGTTGATGTCGTCGTTTTATATTCTAGGGCGGTTTGATGTTACTTTTATTACGGATATAAGGTTTTAATGTTATGTCAATATATATATTTATATGCTGGACCTATTGTTTGTGTTGTAAGTACAGGGGAGATGGGAAAAGTGTTGGGGTTTGGTTCCAATCCAAGCTTGCCGCTCGTTGTGTTAAATAGCAGTTTTATGTCTGACATTTGTGCACTTGTTGTTGTGTAGATTGATTGGTGTTGTTGGGATGTTGGTATATGATACTGGAGAAGGCCCTTGTTACAGTGGAGATGCTGCCCAAATTTACAGAAATGGGCTACTAGCTTAAGTTACTCACTTAGCCATTATCAACACCAATTTTGAAACTCCTTACGCTATGGTAGACTGAGTTGAGTTGTTTGAGGAGTTGCTTGGAAGATATTAAGGACTAAATGAGGTTACGGTATGCTAAGTCTAAAACTATCCTTCATTTTGGTAATATCTCGTAACAACATGTGTTTGATAACGACACATAAAGAGAAGTTCGTATTCTTGAATTAGATCACATTATTCTAGTATCATAAGTTGCAATATTCTCCCTTACTGGGACTTTATATTCAGTTAAGTATTGTCTTCTTTCAGTCAAGAGAGTAGAGGGTCCATATATACAATATGACAACATTTTTACCACCACTGAGCTATAATCAAAGGGGACGCCCCTATCAGGCAACCTCTGCTCAGATGGTAAGTTATAGACCAAGCCTACTATACATGAGCGCCTTTGAGCGAGCCCAGAATGGCTGAGATAGAGACCCTAGTATGTCCGAGCGCCTATGAGCGAGCCTACTACGGTAGAGCAATTACATGCACCGAGCCTTATAGGGTCGGGCAGCTATTTTACTGACTATATTGATAGAGTTGAGCCAGTATCAGCAGGTAAGTATATCTCCAGATCATTTTTGACTCACAATTACTTTCAGTTATTATATTATAAGTTCAGTTTGAGCTTTCAGTTATTCTGTTGTCTTACATACTCGGTACATTATTTTGTACAGACGTCCCTTTTGTTGGGGACGCTGCATTTCATGCCTGCAGGGTCTTGATAGACTGTTGGATATACCTTACCAGTAGACAAAGTCAAACATCAGCTTGGTTGGTAAGCTCAACTTCCTCGGAGTTACCAGGTCTAGACCTCGGAGTCCTATATATATAGTATTATAGTAGTTTCACCACCACCGAGCTATACTCGGTAAGCATGCCCCTATCGGGAAACCTTCGTTCAGATGGTAAGTTATACACCGAGCCTACTGTGGTCGAACGCCTATGAGCGATCCTAGAATGGATGAGATACATAGCCTTGTATGGATGACCGCCTATGAGCGAACCTACTACGTTAGAGCAGTTACATGTACCGAGCCTTATAGGGTCGGACAACTATTTTACTTACTATATGGAGAGAGGTGAGTTGTATCAGCAGGTAAATATATCTCCAAATCATCTTTGACTCACAGTTACTTTAAGTTATTATATTATAACTTCAGTTTGAGCTTTCAGTTATTTTGTTGCCTTATGTACTCGGTACATCATTTCGTACTCACGTCCCTTTTGTTGGGGACGCTGCATTTCATGCCTGCTGGTCCTGATAGACCGCTTGATAGACCTTACCAGTAGATAGAGTCAAACATCAACTCGGTTGGTAAGCTCCACTTCCTCAGAGTTATCAGGTCTAAACTCTGGATTCTATTTTATATGAACAGGTTTGATTGGTAGGTCGAAGCCCTGTACCGTACATGGTACAGTTGAGTTATCTCTAGATGCTTATAGACGAGTCATGTGTATTTTGTATGTCAATAGATGTTCATGGAGGTATCATCAGCCTGTATAGTTGTGTGTGTGTGTATGTGTATGAGCTTTTAGGTATGTTTACTCGTTCGATGAGAAAGAAAATATTTTTAGATGATTCAGTATATTGCCTCATCGGCCTATGTTGAGGGTTACCCCTCTAGAGTTCACAATTACATAGTTGTACGCTCGAGCCAAATATGGCACCGGGTGCCGGCCACGCCTCCACATGTTTGGGGCATGACATGGATGAGGAAGACATAAGGCGTTTATAGGAGGATTTTGATGAGATGGTCTGTGGTATCCAGCATAACGAAAAGCTTTTCATGGGAGAAGATTTCAACGGTCACATTGGAGCGATGTATGGGGGGTATGATGATATCCATGGTAGCTTTGGGTTTGGAGATAGAAACAGAGGAGGAACGTCTCTCACTACAAGAAAATGGGATTTTAACGAGGTGAAATCTGGTCGTTAAAAGTTTGTTTTTGGTCGTAATAAGTTGATATCGAACAGAAAAATACGGTCGCCACCCGTCGTTAAAAGTCCCGATGTTAAAAGTTAAGGACCGGTTTACAATCCGATCGTTAAAGGATCTTTAGCGGCGACATAATTTTCGGTCGTTAAACATGCTTTTTAGAGACAGGATTCTTCCCTCGCAAATTTGTTAGCTGGTCGTTAAAATTCTTTAATGCCAACAATGTATTAAGTCAATTCGAGTGCTTTTAGAGATTCTCTTCGTTAATTGTATAATAATTTTTAACAACCAAAATTCTCGTTCTTAATAGTCATTTATCTATTTGAGAAACATGTCGTTAAAGAGTTTTAATGACCATATTTTTCGTCGCAATATGAAAATTTAAATTACATGAAAAGTTATAATTATTCATATGCTTTCATTCACACTCAACAACATTGGATAATAAACCAAATACTTGATATCTTGTTAATACAAAGAACTAAAGTATCATATTTACCGGAAACTAATCCAAATTGTAAGAAACCCATCTTACTAAAATAATGAAAAGTTAAAATTACACGAACCCATCCAGTAGACAACTGTAAGCATAAAGTGAGATGAGTTAATCATCATTTTAAATAATTCCTAAAAAAAATAAAGTAAAACTGCAGCATATATATGTACATAAGACTGTGTCTTTAAACCATCGTTGACAAACTAAAAACCTCTTGTACTTCAACTTGCTCTACACTTTTTCAAGGATAGGTTCTTCGGATTCAAGTTTTTGATCTGTTAAAATAACAAATTTATGCCAGTTTAATAACAAAGAATAAACAACTAAAGAAGAAAATGAACACGTTAAAGGGAAAATGAACAGATAGCACCTTAAATTATCAAATGCACAGATAGATAACCATATTCACGATAAGTAAGTTGACTAGCCAAAGAAGTGATAAGTTCAATTAAGTTCTAGCCAAGTACCAGACGATGTAATTTTTCCTTTGCTTTTTGTGGTTATCTGAGGCAGGAGTCCTTGGGGATAACCGATAAAAAAACTGAGTCACAAGTCAATGGTAGTCTAAATTTGCAACTATTGCAGCATCTGACATATCCTCATATGTTACTACAATTTCCAAATTCCACATCTAACCGAATGAATCCTTCTTAGCCACTAGGACCGTTGTCTTTATCCACATTCACCTATGTTTCTATCAATTTGACTTCATAGGTTATTTGACTTTGATAGTAGCTATTGAGTTATAGGTCACACGTTCAAGCCGTGGAAGCAGCCACTAATGCTTGCATTAGAGTAGGTTTTCCACATCACACCCCTAAAAGTGCGACCTTTCCCTAGACCTTGCGTGATTGTTGAGTCCTTTTTAGTATTAGTTGAGTTCATTTAGTTCCTTTGCTCGGGGTTACACACACTTTCTTATATAACGAAAGAACCACAAATTCTCAACCAAAGCAACCTATAGATATAATCAATACATTATGCAAAAAGTGGCAAGTAATTTTGACTCACTTTTGTGCTGCTACAGTCTAAAAGGCTGAAACTACAATATAATTATAGTTGCACAAGAATAATACAAGTGAGCAATTTCTTCAACTGTTGGATATTTTCCAACTTTGTAAACAAATTTTTACTATTAATTCTAAATCTGGAGTACCTCCAGTACAATTACATGAAACTCAAGCATATAGCTAAGGAAAAACAGAAGAGGTATGACTATTACAGGTTACAAACTTTAAGTATGTCCTATAAACTGCCCCTGCAGGTTTAACTGCATCAATAGCTATAAAGCATCAAGACCTAGTCCTTTAGAATTGGAGCTAAGAATTATCATCCAGTTTGCATGACATACTATTATACATTTTAGAAATAATGATATACATGTTAGTTACGTATCTATTTACCAGCCATATTTAGTGAATAGCAACAAGAATGCACCAAGCCACAAAAATCAGAGCACCACTGCACAAAGCATCAGTTGTTCTAATCCTTTTTATACACCAACTATGAAGGAGAAGAAAGCTGGGATACGTGAACCTAATGTTACACCAGCCCAAAATATAAGAGCTGCTGATGCGTAAACTGTTATGGAGATCCGAAGATATAGCTTATATCTTTTCTTTTTCTTTTTTACTTTTCGTCTGGATACAGTATTTTGAAGGCTTCAACTTTCAAAAGGAAAATTTTGAAAACATTAAGAAGTGGTCATATTTGGAGGTTGACTCTCATGCACAACTAGTTCATGCTTTACTTAGTTTTCCTGGCAAGATAATCTGAAGAATCAATTGAGGATCCTAAATAGTGATTCACAGAACATAAAATTCCTTCATCAGAGGACACAAACTTCATTTACTTATGAAGAAACACAAAGTGAAGAGAGGCTCGTTTTATAGCTTTATTTCTAGTCATTGTCTCATAATTCGGAGACTCTGCACCCAGTGATTTCATTCTTGTACTCTTACGGGAAGAACCATCGAAGCTTCTTGTTCATATCTCTCATCAAAAGGTATTATTCGATAATGTCTGTCTAGCAGACTCCCTGCTAACCCTAGTGAACATTCAAATATCTGTCCTACATTCATTCGTGAAGGTATTCCTAATCAGCCAATATTTGATTTGAAAGATCAGGGAGAATACAATAGCAACAAGTACGCCTCAATCCCAAACAACTGGGATCGGCAATATGAATCCTCACTTCATTCTTTAAGCTCAACTCATGTCATTATTATTATCAACAAAGGGCAGATAATCATTTATTATGCATTATCCTACCTACGGTTTCCACTTATCTGCTTAATGAAAAGTTATTCACATCCAGACATTTACATTCCCTGATATCAAACAAATGCATTAAGCATAAGACATTTTTTTTTTTGCCTACTCGATGCAGTATTCACTGGCATCAACTTTCATTCTCCCTATGTTGATATTTTCATTATTGTTGACACTATTCACTTCGTAGAACATGATCCAAAGCAGAGGGAAAAAATTTATTAAGAAGCTTTGATATTTTTCTTTGATTGTGCTCCTGGTTATGACTTTCTCTTTATACTCTGTCCTTCAACTTTGGGCAATAGTATTCTATTGTAGACCATCCATTCAAAAAACCATAAGCGAGACTAGATTGCTCAATTTCCTTGTTTATCATTGTGTGTCTTACTTGTTAGGTGACCAGGCAGCAATCAAAAGGGCGAGATTTGACAGTGGTGACTCGAAATCATAAATCACCTAATAAAAACAAGGCATCATGTCATAAAACCAGCATGTTGAACTGTTGCATAATGAGAATCAACAACTTGCGAAAGATAGTAGGAAGAGTATGCAGCAGGAGGATGGTAACACAATGTCAAGAAACAGGCAATCAAAACCTACAGGCAGTGATACAAAGCAGAAATTTTCAGAGAGTTTAGGAGTTTGACCAAGAGTCTCAAAGGACATTGTTCCTATTGAGGATGTCAAACCATGTGGCAGACAATGGAATTTAAAGTTTGAAAGTTACAACTCAACTACAAATCTAATAAGTAGCTCTTAAATTTGATTACTAATTAGCACGAATAACCAAATAATATTACATTTATACTTGTCATATAAATATTGAGACATAATATAATAAATAATCAAAATTGAGCTATATTTAGTTTAAACTTTTAGAAAGTGCAAAACCTAGGAGTTTGCATTAGCCTAGAAATTACCTCAATATCTCGAAGAAACAAGAGGGGCATGTTTGCAGAGTATCTGTATTTTTTTTATTTTTTTTTTGGAAGTATGGTTGCACAATTTTGAGTCCATTAATGAGAAGAACAAATTTAAGTCACGTGCAGAAGGTGATTGTCACTCTGACTCCCACTACTAGAAATCAGGCTATTTCCGTCCGAAAATTTTCCGACCGAAATCGGTCGGAAATAAG
>ML241474.1:0-21189 GCA_005239495.1 Nicotiana undulata | reverse complement strand
TTTTAATATTGGTTTTAATGTTGTTGTTGTGTTGTTAGTTCGTATTGTTGTTGTGTTAGTATTATTGTTGTTGTTGTGTTAGTATTGTTGTTGTTGTTGTTGTAATAGGATTTGGTATGCTGGCAGGTGGTGTGGCTGCCAAAATAGGCAGTTTCTGCCAAAATAAAACCCAGAAAAGCGACCAAAGTTGGTCGCTATTGAACCCAGATTTCCATAATAGCGACCAAAGGTGGTCGCTAATTAACCCAGATTTTCAGAATAGCGACCAACTTTGGTCGCTATGTTATTAAAAAATATATTTTTCCTGGACTTTAGCGACCAATTGTGGTCGCTTTGGTTTAAAATAAATTAAATAAATTATTTAAAAAATTATTTTTTCTGGAAATTAACGACCAACTGTGGTCGCTTTTATTTAAAACAAATTAAATAAATTAATAAAAAAGCGACCAACTTTGGTCGCTATTTTCCAGATTTTAAAATATTATATTTTATTTACAGACCAAAGTTGGTCGCTATATTTTGTATAATAATAAATAAATAAATATTGTAATTTAAATATAGAGACCAACTTTGGTCGCTAAATTTATATTATTAAAATAATAAAGCGACCAAAGTTGGTCTCTTTTTTTGATACCCGGAATATTTGGTCAATTTAACATAGAGACCAAAGTTGGTCGCTAATTAGCGACCAACTTTGGTCTCTATGTTAAAGGGACCGACAAAATATCGACCAAGCCTATTTGGACGCATTTTGGTCGCTTTTTACTGTTTAGGGACCAACTTTGGTCGCTTTTGGTGGTCATTTTTTCCCGAATTTTTAGTAGTGAAAGAATGTGATGTGAAAGCAGTTTTTGTTATCTCTTTCAATATTAATAAAGTAGTGGTTTATAGTTCGTTTTATTCTTATTTTTTGGTTTTCATGCATTCAATGTCAGTATTTATATTAGGACTCGATCTGAATTCATAGGCAACTTCATACTTAGAATTCGAATGTAAAACTTATGGTTAAAGATAAAAGAATACTTATCACTATTGATGCTAGTTTGTTTTCTTGGAACAACATGCAAAAACTAAAAAAATAATTTTTTCAGCATAGTTTAATCAAGAATACAACGAAAAATCAATACCCCGGAAATTATTTTTTAATCCCAAAAAGAATTCAGTGTCAAGTTTGATGATACGTAGGTCTAATCATTCCCCAACAAAAGATGATTTTCTAAAGAAACCAACATTTCTAAGCTAAGGAATCAAACCTTAATAATGCATAATATGCAAAGTGATTACAATTATGGTGATGAAATTTTGATCATGTTAAGACATAAACAAAGCGCCCATTTTATTAATGACGGACGTAAGTTATGCTTACTGATAAAATCCACCATTAGAGGGTGGAGAATTGAAGCTAAGATTGAATCGAAGGAAGAAGAAGCAGATTCTGGAAGAAATCCAATCTTCAATTACCGAGAATGAGAAAGGAGTACAATGGCTTATCAGCCAACACACTGTACACGTGGGAATTTATAATTAATTCCTAACCACTAACTAATTAACCAACTCTTCTACTATACACAGCTGTCACCTAACTAACTTTTTCACCCTTTAAGCTTTCATCTGTGCAACTGTCACCAGTTGTCACCCTAACCATCTCAACACTCCCCTTAAAGCTAGGTTCTATGAAGTTGTTCAAAACACCTAGCTTGCACATTAGATGGTGATGTTGAACACTTCCAAGTCCTTTAGTCAACAAGTTTGTTGCATGTTCTTCTGTTGGAACATACATAGGTTGAATCAGTCCTTCTTGCACCTTTTCTCTTATAAAGCGGCAATCGATCTCTATATGTTTGGTTCGTTCATGAAACACTGGATTACTCGCTATCTGCATTGATGCTTTACTATCAGTGAATAGCTGAATTGGAACAGACAATTCAACTCCCGATTCTTTGAAAAGTCCTAGCAGCCACATCAGCTTAGAAATTGTTAGTTTCATACTCCTATATTTTGATTCTACTGAACTCCTTGCTACTGTACTTTTCTTCTTTGACTCCTATGAGATTAGGGACTTTCCAAACTTTACCAAGTAACCTGTTATTGACTTTCTTGAGTTTGGGCGGCTTGCCCACTCTGCATCACAATATGCTCTTAGGGTCATGTCACCATCTGTACTCATGATAATTCCTAATCCCGGTTCATTCTTCAAGTATCTCGCTAAGCTATATGTTGCCTCCAAGTGCGAATTCTTAGGAGCTTGCATGAATTGGCTTAAAGTCTGTACGATATAGGCAATATCAGGCCTAGTTAATGTCAAATACAGAAGCTTCCTTATGAGCTTTTGATATCCTTTGACATCTGTTGTTAACTTTCTGTTTTTCTTTATTGGGGTAATTGCAGGTCTAGACCCTGCTAGTCCCAATTCTGCTATTAGTTCTACTATATATTTCCTTTGACACAACAATATTTCCTTCTGGGATCTTCTAACTTCAATCTCCAAGAAGTATTTCAAAAGGCCCAAGTCCTTAATTCTGAATGCCTTATGAAGTATGGTCTTAGTTTCTTGAATCGTATCAGCATCATTTCCTGTGATAAGAAGGTCATCAATATAAACATGGATGATGACAAGTTTAGCATTCTTTCTCAAAGTGACTGATCATGCTTGCTTTGTACAAAATTTGCATTTATCAGTGCCTCAGTAAGTTTCAGTTCCACTGTCTTGACGCTTGTTTGAGCCCATACAAGGGTTTGTGTAGTCTGCATGCCTTGTTTCCCCTTGACTACCAAAATCTGGTGGGAGCTGCATGTAAATTTCCTTTTTAAGATCACCTTGAAGGAAATCATTGTAGACATCCATCTGATAGAGATTCCACTTGTTCATAGCTGCAAGAGCAATAACCACCCTCATTGTGATCATTTTAACTACTGGAGAGATTGTCTCCTGGTAGTCCAGTCCCTCTTGCTGACCAAAACCCTTTGCCACTAGCCTCGCCTTGAACCTTCCAATCTTCTTGTTGGATTTATACTTAATCTTGTACACCTCACCTATATCCAATAACTTTGCCTTTTGGTACATCGACTACCTCCCAGGTGTTGTTTAAGACAAGAGCATCAATTTTTGTCTTCATGTCTTCAATCCACCTAGGGTCCTTCATTTGTTCAACATAAGATGCAGGCTTTATCTCAGATGAGGCAGCCAGAAATGAATGATACTGTGGTGAGAGAGAAGAATAGTCTAAGTAGTTGGACATATGATAGATGCAATTGGAAGATGATCTTGCTTTCCCTGGACAAATATAATCTTTCATCCATGTTGGTGGTTTTGGATCTCTTAAAGATCTCCTCAGTTGAATTGATGGGAGAATAAGATCAATGATAGGCAATGCATCATGCTGAAGTTGTTCATCAGAGGTATGTTCATTAACTGTTGCAAACTGAGTGTCATAAGTTGGTTCATCAAGTGAGGGCTCAGTTGTGGTGGCTGCATTCTGCTCTGCATCATCTCCATTTGCGCCCTGAGCTACTACTTGTGCAGGGTGTCCTTGAGGTAATCGTCTGAGCATCATTAATCTCCATAACAATGAAAAATCTACACATTTCTTCATTGATTGGAAAGGAAAAATGTTCTCCTGGAATGTCACATCTTTACTTACAAAAAATCTCTTGGCCTTAAGATCATACAACCTGAGCTACTACTTGTGCATGTGTATTAGTTGTCACAAAAAATCCATTCTGAGAAACTGAATACCTCATGTGAACTGTTGTTACATCTCTAGGTGAGAATTTGTCAATTTTCTCTATAAATGCGGCATAGCACTGATAGCCCATAACCCTTAAATGTAATAGACTTGGCTTAGATTTGTGAAATACCTCAAAAGGAGACCTGCCACCCAAAATTGAGGATGGTACTCTATTTATAAGGTAGACAGTTGTTAACACACAGTCTCCCTAAAAATGTAATGGAATGATGCCTTGAAATTTCAATGCTCTTGTCACCTCCAGGATGTGCCTATGTCTCCTTTCCACCACTTTATTTTGTTGTGGAGTGTGTGGATAACTGCTTTGATGAAGGACTCCCTAATAGAAAATCCTTACATTCTTTACTAAAGAATACTGCACCATTATCAGTCCTCAACATTGTAATGACCTTTCCAAACTGCACATGAACTGGTTTAAAGAATGATTTCAACAAAACAATGGTCTCACTCTTCAATTTCATTAGAAATACTCAAATCATCTTGGAGTGATGATCTACAAGTGTTAAGAAGTATTTATACCATTGTATATTGGAACTCTATATGGGCCCCAAATGTCTACATGAACTAATTGGAAAACATCATTTGCTCTACTGCTGTTAAGAGAAAAAGGTCTTCGAGTCTGTCTAGCCAAAGGGCATACAGTACAATTATTGAGACTACAACATAGGAAGTCTTTATTCTTCATAAAATCCAGCTTCTTCATGACTGCTACTGGAATATGTCCAAGCCTTCTATGCCATGTGCCAACATCAATCTTCACTCCTGCTACAAGACAACTTCTAATCCTTTGTGTTTCCTTGTATTTGTCTGTCTTTCTTGGGAGATACAAGCCACCTTCTACCAATCCCTTTCACCCTCCCAGTGTGCAGATCCTGGAAGATACAAAATGTTGGGAAAAATTTCACTGAACATTGCAACTCTCTTGTCAGTTTAGAGATTGACAGTAAGTTATATCTAAATTCAGGCACACACAACACATCATGTATGGTGTCATTTCCTGTGAGATTATAGCTGTCTTGATAAGTAATAGGAACAGACTTGCCGTTTGGTAGGCTAACATTACATCTCTTACGTTCAGGTAATTTTACCACATCATCCAACATATTATGATCTGTGCAACTATCGCCAGTTGTCACCCTAACCATCTCAATACTTACTTTGACATATTCCCCTAATTAATTTAGTATTCTTCACTTTTTTTGTCCTGCTAATAATATTCTTTGAGTTTAAGTTAATATATCGATGATGTAAAATTATTTATATAATTAAGTTATTATAGCATAATTATAAGTAAATTTATGATGAATATAATTAATATTTTGATAAAAATAAAATACTATGTTATAATACTCCTTCCATTTAAAAAAGAACGAACGTATTACTATTTGGGGAGTCAAAAGGATTTTTTTTATCCTGCTTCCGCAATTACTTTTTTAAATATTTGAATTGTTACAAAATATCAAGTTATAGTACTTTTATGTAAAAGAAATTATTTAAAAGAATCATAAAATTTTATATTTAAAAATACATCAACAGTTATTTAATTTAATCTCTGTATTCCAAAAACATTATGTTTTTATTTTTAAAACAAGATATAGAAGATAAATATTATAATTTTAATTTTCCCCACCCACTTTCCCTTTCTCTTGCTGGTTATGTCATATCAGAGAATGACAGGGTAGAAGACCAAAATGACATCTCTCACATGGGACGGAATCCTAGGCATATGTATGATATTCTACTTTAGGAATTAGGATACTCCCTTTGTTATTGTCCTCCAAAGACACTCACTCATCTTCTTCCATTTTTACAATTATTTCTATACCATATGTAGCAAATTTCCTGGACAAATCTTGTGCTTCGAAAGTTTTATATTTTCCCTCCATCAATATTTTTCTTGTTTTTCATTCTATACTATGGTATTTGATTGAGCAAGAATTATGGCACCTATTAAAAGTATCTTTTAAATGTATACAAACTCATTGAAGAAAAACCCACTATGGGCATTCACTTTAAAGTTAAATTGCTTGGTTTGATATAAATATGGAGCACTAACAAGTATTTATTGAATTGAACTTGTATTCTCCATGGTATTTTTATGGCTATAAGAATATATTATTAACTATAAACAATCTCAAATATTAAAAGGATGTACTAATTCTTTTTTCTTTGGGGACGAAATAAACAAGAAAGAGTGCAATTTAAAGTGAACAAATGAATTATTAACTTTAGAAGGATATTACAAGTAACCGATTTAAACATTGTATTGTATTGGAAGTAATTATAATAATAATCGGAAGTAGCAGTTGGTGGCTTGGTGCAGTCTGAGTTAATTGATACTACTACACAGTTTCATTCACTCACACTGCTCATTTCTCGTGACATTGTCAGTTTGAGTTGAGTACTCAAATAGTCATATCACTTGCAATAGATTCTCTCTCTCTCTCTCTCACTAAACTCAAAGTCTCTTTCTCTCTTTTCAGAAACTCCCTACACACTTTCTTTCTTAGGACATTATCAAAAAACACCTGGCCCATGTAACCTGTTCCCTAAATCAATGTTGTTTTGTACCCCTTTTTCCTATTTTTTTTTGTCCTTAAAACTCTTTCTTTTCTCTGCTACCAGCAACTTATTTCTTCTTCTGTTTGTTTTTTTCTTTTTCCACATGGGGGGCTTCATTCACTTCTTTGTTGCTACATTTTCTTTCTGAATATTAAAGCTTTCTGTTCCATTTCAAGATTCCTGAAATGCCTCAATTCCTTCAAAACAATCAACTTTCCTAACCCTTTTATGATTGGGTTCTAGCTTTTTCTTCCATTTGGGGAAGAAATTAAAGCGAGTGTTTTCTTGAAAAACAACCCAAAAATGGGAACTTTAAGGTTGTTCACTGCTTTGCTGGTTGGTTTATTGTTAAGTTGTCAACTTGGTAATTCCCAGCTTCTTCATGAAAAGGCAATTGTAGAGGCAATTGGTAAAGAGCTAGGAATATCTGTGTGGGATCTCAACACCTCTCATTTCTGCTCTTGGCATGGCATTAGTTGCAGCTCAAACAATTCTATGGTTGAAAGGCTGAATCTTTCTGGTTTTCGGTTACAAGGTAATGTGACTCTAATATCTCAGCTTAAAGCATTGAAGTGGCTTGACCTTTCTAACAACAATTTCCATGGCTTTATTCCATCAGCATTTGGGAATTTGTCTCAACTTCACTTTCTTGATTTGTCTTTTAATATGTTTGGAAACTCTATTCCTGCTGAATTTGGTAGGCTCAACAACCTTACAGCATTGAACCTTTCAAACAACTTCCTCACTGGTTCAATACCTGATGAGCTTCAAGGGCTACAGAATTTGCAATATTTCCAAATATTTACTAACAAATTGAATGGTCCAATTCCAATGTGGGTTGGGAATTTGACCAATCTTAGAGTGTTTGCTGCTTATGAGAATGAGTTTAGTGGTGATATTCCACTTAATTTAGGCTTACACTCAGAGCTCATGTTGTTGAATCTTCATTCAAATCAGCTTCAAGGGACAATTCCCGAGAGTATTTTTGCTATGGCGAAGCTCGAATTTCTGATCCTGACCAATAATAAATTGACTGGAATTATTCCCGACTCAATTGGGAATTGCAAAGGCCTTTCAAACATTAGAATTGGGAATAACAAGCTCATAGGTGGCATCCCTAAAGCAATTGGAAATATCACTAGTCTTACTTATTTTGAAGCAGATAATAACACTCTTTCTGGAGAGATTGTCTCAGAATTCGCGCGCTGTGCTAATCTCACTCTTCTTAATTTAGCTTCGAATGGATTTTCTGGAACTATTCCTCCTGAGTTTGGCCAGCTCAACAATCTGCAGGAGTTGATTGTTTCTGGAAATAACTTGTTTGGAGAGATTCCAACATCAGTTCTTAGGTGCAAGAATCTCAACAAGCTTGACTTAAGTAACAACAAATTCAATGGAACCATACCGGGAGATATATGCACCACATCAAAGTTACAGTTCTTGCTGTTGGGACAGAACTCATTGAAAGGGGAAATACCTCGTGAGATTGGGAACTGCGTAAAATTGCTTGAGTTGCAAATGGGGAGTAACTATCTTACTGGAAGCATCCCTAGTGAGATTGGTCATATGAAGAACTTACAAATCTCATTGAATTTGAGTCATAATCATCTCCATGGCCAGTTGCCCAAGGATCTTGGAAAACTTGACAAGTTGGTTTCCTTAGATGTATCTAATAATCAGCTCTCAGGGAATATTCCATTGGAGTTGAAGGGTATGCTGAGTTTGATAGAGGTTAACTTTTCAAACAATCAATTCACAGGCCCTATACCTACTTTTGCACCATTTGAGAAGAGCCTAAATTTAAGCTTTCTTGGAAACAAAGGGCTCTGTGGTGAGCCTTTGAGTAGTGATTGTGGAAATATATATGGTTATGAGCACAATGGTTACCATCACCGAGTTTCCTACCGGCTCATTTTGGCTGTTGTTGGTTCTGGTTTGGCAATTTTTGTATCCGTGACGGTGGTTGTTTTACTATTCATGATGAGGGAGAAACAAGAGGAAACCACCAAGGAAGCTGGAAATACCACTGATGAAGTTTGTAGCAAACCGGTGATCGTAGCAGGGAATGTTTTCATTGAGAATCTCAAGCAAGCAATAGATTTTGATGCAGTTGTAAAAGCAGTCAGGAAAGATTCAAATAAGATTAGCACGGGCACTTTCAGCAATGTGTATAGAGCAGACATGCCTTCTGGGATGATTTTGTCGGTTAAGAGTTTAAAGTCAATGGACAAAACCATAATTCATCACCAGAACAAAATGATCAGAGAGCTTGAAAAGCTAAGTAAACTCTGTCATGATAATCTGGCTAGGCCTATCGGGTTTGCAATCTATGAAGACGTCGTTCTACTCTTACATCAATACTATGCCAATGGGACGTTGGCTCAGTTTCTTCACGAGTCTAGCCATAAACCTGAATATGAACCTGACTGGCCCACGAGACTTTCCATCGCCATTGGAGTTGCAGAAGGGTTAGCGTTCCTTCATCACGTGGCCATAATCCATCTTGATATTTCTTCAGGGAATGTGTTTCTTGATTCTAATTTCAGGCCTTTGGTTGGTGAAGTTGAAATATCCCGACTTCTTGATCCGTCTAGAGGGACTGCAAGTATCAGTGCTGTTGCTGGCTCATTTGGATACATTCCTCCAGGTATTTCTATGGCTCGAAAGAGACAGCTAATAATTTTTATTTTTATTTCTGGAAGTTATACTTACGGTGTCTGACTAATTCCTTTTCTTCAACAGAGTATGCATATACGATGCAAGTAACAGCTCCCGGAAATGTCTATAGCTACGGGGTTGTTTTGCTCGAGATCCTTACATCTCGATTACCTGTTGATGAAGCTTTTGGTGAAGGAGTTGATTTGGTCAGGTGGGTTCACGGTGCATCTGCAAGAGGAGAAACACCAGAGCAGATACTTGACGCAAGGCTTAGCACCATTTCTTTTGCTTGGAGGAAAGAAATGCTTGTAGCTCTAAAGGTCGCATTAATGTGCACCGACACTACACCAGCAAAACGACCAAGAATGAAGAAGGTGGTAGAGATGCTTCAAGAGGTTACACAAAGTTGAATCAAACTTGTATCATCCAAAAGTCTGTTTAATCTCATCAGACCTTCAGACCAGGAATGAAATTCACTGTTTTTTGCCTACAGGACAAAATAGTTAAAACTCTGTATATTTGCTGGGGTTGCCATTGTAATTTTGATATGACATTAGAGAGAACAAGGAGAGTTTAGATGGGGAGGGTAAAAGCCAGAAACAGTACTTGATATGGTTGTGATATGTACCATTTTGTACTAGGTCTCTAATCATATAGAGTTCTTTTTCTGCAGCATATGTAGATGGAGGTTTGGCATATCAAATTTTCTTTTTGAAGATCCTTTTCATCCTGCTGCTGCTTCTGGTGTATATCGACTACGGAAACAACAGTCCTTCTGGCTTGTTTAGATGCTTTAGTATACTGCTATCTCAAGTTAAGTCCGCTATTTCTTGCTATGAGGATGATGCTGGTACACAAGCTGTTCAATTGTTAAAAAAAAACATTTCCGCATTATTCTTATTTGGAGATGTATGAATTTTTGTGCAGAGTCTAAAAGTTTTTGGATCTTTGAATTGAACGCAAAAGCATTAACAATTACTTATTACTTCCATGTGTTTAAAGCTCATAGTTGAAATACTCCCACTTCAATATTTTCATAACCTTGCAGTAAGCAGGCCATAGTCAGGTGGGAAGTTTAGTCGCCTAAGAAACAACAACAAAAGAAAGCATAAAACAAAGGAAACAAAAAATTTTAAATTACATGTCTGAGAAAACAATGAGCTCAATAACTATCCAACGTCACTTCATACATGTTGCGGTTGTGCCTTTAAGATATAGAGATAGAGCGCATCAACCATCTAAAAATGTATCTCGCGAGCAAATCATATACTTGAGGCTCCATTGATAATACATCATGCTATGTGTCCTTTGCATGTTCTGTGGTCAGTGCCATCATACAGGAATCGAAGTCCAGATTTCTCAAAAAGCCTTTATCCCACCTCGGAAGCTGTTCCCGATTAAGAAAAAATTTCTCATAGATATTTTCGGACAGTCCGAGCAACATAGTTTATCATCTCTTTAGATCCAAGACCTTGTTTTAGCTGCTATGTTACCATTCTGAAAAAAGAAGAAGAAGTTTTAGCTGCAAACCTCAAACAGCAGAGCTACTCTGTTGCAGTTTCACTTGCTCATCATCTGTATTATCCAAATCCTTTATATTCATGTTACCCTGATCATGTGGTCTATTGTTTAACCTTTTACGTTTCAGTATACCCTCTGACTCCTTCATCAAACTGATGTATTTTTTCCTCACTTTCGCTAAAGGATGTTGCTCTATAGCCCCTCTATCACAGTAAGCTTCTTTTAGTATTGCAGTGCAAGTCTTATTATTCAATGACAAATAGAAGATATAAGGATGCCTCTCAAACGCCTTGTGAACTTTTTGTGGCAACCCTAAGTGTTTTCTAAGACACAAAAGCTTCTTCCTTTCTGCAGCATGCTCAACAAACAAACTAAGCAACTCGTGAAGCACACCCACCACTCGTTTTTCCGCTATATCGCTATTTGGATCCAAACCAGAATAATCCTCATAGGGTGAAACATACGGAAGCCTATGAAACTCATCAAACCAGTCTGCAATCTTCCTTTTAAGTCTCAATCCCTTTGACGGAAACAATGGAAATTCTAGTACCTCACCCTCCACACCACTATACACTCCTCTCCTCATTGCATTTCTCTGCATCATCGATAAAAAACTCTCACTTCCATCGACATTAACAGCTAGCCCTTTCAATCCATCTTCCATTTCCACAAGTCTGAAACACTTATCAAGATTGTCTTCTGGGTTCCTTAAGTATTCGTCGGGTAAACCCAAATACCATTGCAGACCCTGAATGACCTTTAAAGGAAGCATCTTTTCCCTCCCACTCATCAGTATCAACTTCTTCAACCTCAAAACGATATCATCTTTAAATTTTACATAGACCTCTCTCTCCTCTCTATCAAGCTCAACAGCACTCTGGGTCAGCTTAAACCAAGGTAGATTGTATTTAGGGCCAGTAAATTCCTCAAACACAGATGGGTACAATCTCAAGAACCTGGCAACCTTAATGGGTATTCCTAACTCTAAGCCTTTCTTTGAAATTGCAGAAATGGGGACGCAATGATCATCAGGTGAAGCGGAGACTATGCAGTTCTTGAGAGCAATTAAAGGCTTGAGTTGAACTGATCTGTGAATGGTATCAATGGAGTCAAAAAAAGAGTCTTTCTTCCATTTCATGTACACATCTACATAGGTCTGCCTCTGGATGTATGAGCAGGGAAGTGAGTGGCTGGAAGAGAGGACTTCGTGCAAGAGACATACAGAGCTCCTGCTTCTCCTGACGACCATCGCCATCACCTTCTTTATTGTTTCTGTGCGGTTTGACTGTGGCTTTTCAGGTCTTGGGTGAGGCAGCAGGTTGATATTCAATTGAAAATAAAACACACCGAGTTATATATACTAGCTGTCGCTGGCCTGTGCTCGGAGCCAACTAAGAAGAATATACAGTTTAATGGAGCTGAAAAGCAGCAACCATCATACTTCCTGTGGCAAGCTAACACTCTCAAGTGACAGCTGGCTAATACACTTTACTGGTCACCTGGACTCCCGGAGGCCACTATAGCTATACTGGTTACCTCGCCTTTTTGCACCTATCCTTCTTGATGATAAATTTGAAACAATGGCAATGGCTGAATAACCCGCACATATATTCACTGGAACGCAAAATAACCTGAACATATTATCCAACATGAGGCTATTGTTTGAAGGAATAACCTCTAAGCATATAGAAGGAAGCAGTATTTAAACATGTTTGAAGCGCCAATTGACCAGAAATAGAGTTCATTCACGGTGTCCCCGTAACAAATGACTGTTATATGAAGATGACCACATATAGGCCCGAAAAAGAGCTAATGGCAAATAAAAAGTGCTGGTTTGGGATGTAAGAAAACAAGATACTTTTGGAACACCAATTAAGAAATATAAGAGGGGAACACACTTGGAATTGAAGAGCTGATAATTTATAGGAAACAAAGATCAAGTAAGAAAGAAATTTCATTATATGCTGATGTTTATCGGTAATCTATTTTCTTCTAATACTTCACAATCCAAAGAAGCAAAACTAGTTATTACTTTTGTTGCGAAATAGAGTTCTTGCAATTATTCTTCCATCAGATGCAAGGAAAATCAATGTTCAAAGTAATTGTAGAAAGACGAACCAAACCAACACCGTCAAAGAGCTCAAAACCATTTAAAAGATACAAACTCTAAGAAACAAGAATCAACGTGGTAGCCATATACAAAGAACTTTCAACTATTGTATTACATTCTTTCAATTTCAAATACCAACTGCTATCAGAAACCCAGTACAGAAAATCGAGAGACAACCCAAAACCATCAATGGAAGCTATGAAACAAGTAGCATAATCTGTAGGCCATATTCTAAGAATTTTCCAGTATAACAGAAACCCAGTACATAAAATCCAAGAAACAATCCAAAACCAATTAAAAGACACAAACTTTACAAAACAAGATTTACTTATGGTGTAGTCCCTGTTATAAAATTTTCCAGTGGTCAAATTCTTATTTTACTAAGAAACAAAAATCCAGTTCACGAAAAGTCAGGAAACAATCCAAAACCAGTAGTATAAGCTCAAAGACACTAACTTTATGCAAGAATCATCAACTTCGTCTATACGTATAATCCCTAATAGTACTTACCGGTCACCGGCGGAATTCCAGGCAAAGGGGCTGCGAATGGGAGAAAAAAAAAATGGAAGAAGAAAACCACAAAAGCTCAATAAATAAACAAATTTAGATTTATTATTTATCCCCAAAATTTACCTTTTCTACTTCAGTCTAGAATAAGAAAAATGGAAGAGGAAAAACCACTACTTCCACAACGGGGGAAAGAGATGTTTTGATAATTTTAGAAAAAGCTCAGCATTTTTCAATTAAAGAAGTTTGCTCGGAATGTTGGACAAAAAAATAGAAATCGTCCATAACTCGCCTCGCAAGCTATGACTCTTGAGATGGGTTATTCTTGAAAATAGAATTAACCTAAATAGTTATTCACCAAATTAACCAAATAGAATTAACCTATATATATATATATATATATATATATATATATATACACACACTAGTTTAGTGTACGTGTGTTGCACGTGTGCCTAAATATATGTACAAAAATAATATGCATGACTACAAATGCTTCATCCCGATTTTATATTTTTTTTCTTATCAATTTAGCATTAATATGTTTGTGATAATTTCCATATATACTAACCTTAACTTGTATTACATTTTCAATTGTTATAATTTCAAAGGGGCAAAGTTTAGAAAACAATTTAAAAAATTAGAGTTTTGGAATAAGAAAATGAATCTAGTCATCTAAAAAAATTTTTAGGGTTATTTTCACCATTTTATTTCCTTCTTTTGACATGTCTGCTTATTCTGATCTCATACAAGTATGTACAACTAAAACTGGCACGTGAACAGTATATAAATAAATATCAAATACGTGAATAAAGTTACAGACGAACTTAAAAAATGCTAAGCGGCATGAAGTTTAAATCAATAATTAAAGTTTAGATCGTAAACTAATAGGATTATGTTATCATGCGACATGATTCATGCCAATAAATATTTTACAAGAAATATGAAATACATGGCACATTAAAAAACTTTAAAAGACAAAAAGAATTCATTCCTCCTAATCTCGTCCTAAATCATATGAATACTTTATTCATCCGATAAATAAATATTAAATACAAAAAGATAATAGAAGAAAATCAAACTTTTCTGTAAAGAGAACTAAATAAGTTTCAAAAGCCTATCCAACAATTAATAACTAACCATATAAGCTTACGAACAAACAAAATATTGAAATAGCAATACATGTGTAGAAATAATTGAAAGTTCTACACCAAAAAAGAGAAAAAAGAGGTTTCTAAACGTGAAAGCAATAGGCAAATTTGACTTCAGATTATAATCCAACGGGCAATAAAATATGTACTTATTGTATTTTTCCCCAACTAATCTCAAAATAAAATTTACTACATTCGAATGTTAAAAATTAAAATTACACCAACAAATTTTCGTAAGGAAATCAATTCAAACCATTAGATCTTGATATATTAGGGATTGACTTTAAATTTGATTTTTCTTTTTTGGCCATGAAGAGCTTTATGTAGCTTCTATATATGTATTTCCGACAATAATATCTTCTTAAAAGATATACCACTTTTTAAATTGTGATTGAACAGAATTTATTTGAGTTATATGAAATTATAAAATAAACGTTGAAGAACTTTATTTGAACATAATAAATATTGTTTTCATTTAGATAGCTCAATAAATAAAAATATAATATACCATAAAAGTTTTTCGGATGCCTTACTTGTGATTTAAAAAGGGCTTATATGAAAATTTGAAAATTAAAATTAAATCGTTTGATCTTCTAAATATTTAGAATGAAAGTTAAATTATACCTCCTAAAAATTAATAGTGACAATATAAAGTTCAAAGAATAACTTGTAATGACCCGGCCGGTCGTTCCGTAGAATTTGTATTATAATTACTGTTATTGACTTGTCATAGGTTGGTTATACTGTTATTGATGTATTAGAGTTGGTAGGCTTGAAATCAGAATGGTTATAATGAGAAATTAGTCACTTAGTCTTTAAAAATAGTCTTAAAGTTGGAAAAGTCAACTGAGAGTAGCTCGGATAGCTTCGTTAGGTGATTTGGGACTTAGGAGTGTGTTCAAAATATTTTTGTGATGTTCAATGTAGAATAAGCTTGAATTGGCAAAAGTTATTTTTTGGCGATTTCCGGTTGGCAGTGGAAAATAATCTATCGGGGTCAGAATGAAATTTCGGAGGTTGGAACAGGTTCGTAATGTCATTTTGGATATGTGTGCAAAATTTCAGGTCAATCGGATGTGTTTTAGGATAGTTTCGGCATCGTTGGTGGAATTTAGAAATTTGAAAGTTCATAGGTTTGAATTCGATGTGATTTTAGTGTTTTTGCATTGTTTTTGATGATTCGAAGGCTCGACTAAGTTTGTGTGATGGTGTTGGTATGTTTTGGTTGAGGTATCGAGGGTCTCGGGTGGTTTCGGACCATTTCTAGGCCATTTCTAGTTGCTGAATTTTGGCTTCAGGGGTGTACAGTGTGATAGCATTTATCTGGATGCGTTAGCACAGAGAAAATTTGAAAAATTCTAGTTGTGCTATGCGATCGCACAAGGCTTTCCGCGATCGCATAGAGTAAAATTTTTGTTGCACTGTCCCGACTTTGGAAGCTTATAACTCACAATCTATAAGGAATTTGAAGATGATACAATAAATAAAAGTTGTAACTCTTGATGTCTAGCGTTCAGAAAGTTAAGCCAATTGTAATTTGGAGTTTTGTACAAAAAGTTATGACCATTATACTAGAGGCTATCCGGAAGAGTGGGAGAAGACTGTTGGAAAATTTGTTCTATGCAATCGCATAGAGGAGGTCGCGATCGCATAGGGTTAAATAAGGGATGGTAAATTTTGTTCATTGCGAACGCACAGCTGGAGCCGCGATCGCACAGTGTGTATACCTGGGCAATATAAAATTAAACCTTCCGCGACCATTAGACCTTTTAACACCATTTTTGAACGGGAAGAAGCTTTTGAGGTGATTTTGAAGAAGGAAAATCAGTGTTCATCATAGAGGTAAGTATTTTGGACCTTAAAACTCGATTATAGGTGATTAAGGAACATAATATCAGTGTTTAATTCATGAAAATCAGTAGAAAAAGGTGGGGTTAGGGCTTGAGATTACGAGACCTTTAGAGGTCGATTTGAGAGGTCAAACGAACTCTGATATTCACATTATTTATATGTACGGACTCATGAGATGACGAAGAATATTTTGGTATAAAAATTTCTGAGTTTCGAGACGCGGGCCCGGGGGTCGGGTTTTAGCAAATTTCGGATTTTGTGCTAGAATTGGTATTTTTCAATTGGGATTCATTCCTTAAGCATAATTTGATGATAAAAATATGAACTTGGTAGATTTGGAGCATTCAGAAGTTGATTCGAAAGGCAAGCGTATTGCAGAATAGTTTCCGGGCTAGTTTGAGGTAAGTAATGTCTTTAAATCCTGTCCTGAGGGTATGAAACCCCGGACTATGCACCCTTTCACGGGTTTTGAAATGCAAAGGTTGAAACTTTGGAGATATATTCCTTACTTAGGCGACTATTGAGTTGCGAAACGGCTTTTAAAGCTTATTTCCAATAGTACTATATATACTTGATATGATTTGGGCTGTAAGCCATGTTTGGGGCCTAGTGCCGATCTGTTTACCCCTTGGGGGCTGTTTTTACTATTTTCCTCACTTGATATGTTATGATTTTCACTCAGTCTTTTCTTGATAATTTTTTTGACACTCAGAGTATTTTTGATACTATTTCTTGAAATTGAAACATTATTTTTGGGTCGAGAACATGGTATATTTATGGCCTGAAGGGCAAGTTGAGAATGTCTGACTGAGTGAGGCTGCAGGCCTATATTGTGAGGATGTTATGATATGAGTGAGGTTGCGGGCGTATATTGTGAGTGATTTATGTCATGATGTGCTTGTTATAGTGCTTGGACTGTAGGAGCCCCTCCGGAGTCTGTACACACCCCAGTGAGCGCAGATACCTAATGAGTGATGTTTCCCGCGAGGCTGATACTGAGTGATTGCGAGGTTGTCTGATGGGCTAATATTGAGTGACTGTGAGGTTGCCTGATGGGCTGATACTGAGTGACTGTGAGGTTGCCTGATGGCCTAATATTGAGTGACTGTGAGGTTTCCTGATGGGCTGATAGTGAGATTGTTATGAGAAATGATTTTGGCCCGAGGGGCAGATTTACGATGATTTTACTGAGTTTTGAACTATGATTCACTTCATTTTCAAACTGATTTTTACTGAGAGTTTTACTGAGATATATTGAAATTATACTTGTTTCAAAGGATTTCCGGAAATTGGTTTTTGAACTTATGTATTTGATGAATACTTATGGTGACTTGGTGATTTACTGTTTTTGTGAATTGGTGTATCTGTGCTGTGTATTTTTTATTTCTCAAACTGTGATTTATTTTCATTACTACTGAGTTGGCGTACTCATCATTACTCCCTGCACCTCTGTGTGCAGATCCAGGTAATGATTTGGAGCAGTAGTCGTCCGAGTTCGTTATCCGCAGCTTACGGAATTTCGAGGTAGCTGTCCAGCGTCCGCAGCTTCTCCATTTCCCTACCTTATTTAGTATTAATATATCATTCCTAGACTTTGTCTATGATAATAGCAGAGTTAGTTTATTTCGTAGATATTCATGACATGTTGACTCCGGGTCTTGGGGACGGTTGTAGACTGTTAACTTAATTGTTTTGTTTAAAGATTTCAAAATTTATATGCGTATTATGAATCGTTGAAAATAAATTGAGATATGTAAAAATTTTGAGTGCTGGCTAGCCTAGTTCCACGATAGGCGCCATCATGGCCGATTAGAATTTGGGGTCGTGACATAACTAATGTTAGAATAATATTTTACAACAACTAACTTAATTTAAAAAGATAATATAGTGAGACATTATCACCTATAATAGCTGAATGCAAGAAAGAAAAAAACGATAACTCATTATAATATATTTGGTCTTCTACGTCTTCATCTTTATTGCTTTAAATTCATAATATTATCAATCTGACTCTTAATTTTATTTAAATTGACTTTTTTAAAATTTCTTTCACCATTAATTCTCTTCCTACAAAAATTAATTTATATACCTTAAAGAGTTGTCAACGTGACAAATAAACTTACTTATATAATGAATTTTAAAAAAAAAAAATTAACTTTAACTCTTTTGCATTAGTTAATTCAAAAACTTAATTATTTATTCTCAACATTAAAGAAAATAAATTAACTTTCATTATCAAATTCTTAATATTAGTTCATCCCGATTTTAAGATTTTTCTATAATTAGAACTTTGTTCAATAGAAGTTTTGATTTCAAATAGTTAAAAATCATTAGTATGTCAATTTTGATTCGTTTTAGTGTTCCGAAATCATTGTTCATTAGTATGTCAATTTTGATTCGTTTTTGTGCTTCAAAAATTATTGCGCCATTGACTTCTAAAAAATATTACTAACGCATAATTTCTAAAGTTCTAAATAATAAGAAAATCTTATAGTTTAATATAGTTTTAAAGCTTTAATATGAATAGATGTCAAATAAGGACATTCATATAAGGTCATAAAGCTTTTATTTATAATATTAATAGACGTCAAAGAAGTATATTCATATAAGGTAAAAAGTTCAATAATTTAAAGTGCTAAATATTAGGATTTGCTACCTAGTTTAATAAGAAAAGATTTAATAAATAAATTTTAGTTGATTTTAAAGTCCTAAAATTTAGGAAAGCAACTAAAAATTACATATTTATCCAATATGATATTTTTTTTAAAGGGTAAAAAAGGCGAACGACATTTCGCTAAGGGCCTTCGTGCTTTTAATATAGTATAGATATAATCTACTTGTATCCGCTAGTACAAATAAACTCCATCAGCTATTTGTATCAAAATATCCTGGTTGAAATAATCCCAAAGAGGAAGTTGGTTTTTTATTATTATTATTATTATTTTAGTTTCTGTTATTGTGACGGATCTATTATCTCTGAGCCGAGATTATACCGAAAACAACATTTTTGCCCCTCCTAGTAGGAATATGGTATACTCTACCCTCCCCATACCCTAGTAGTGAGATTCTAGTGGGTTGTTGTTGTTGTTGCAATGGGGAAGTGCATGGTTAGCAACTAATAACACATATATTTACTTTTAAGCCACTGTTTAAAATGTCTTTAGTCTTTAGCCACTACTTTAATAAACTTACCTGCCCGGACGAAAACACCCTTCTGCTCATAAAGTTCAGGACTACATGTCCTTAACTATTGAACACATGTACTTGGAACTCGAAGTTCAGGACTTCAGGACTGCATGTCTTTAATAATTGAACTTGGAACTCGAAGTTCAGGACCACCTGTCCTTAATTTGTGTGCTTGTAACTCTAAGTTAAGGACTACTTGTCCTTAACTTTTGAACTTGTAAGTCTAAGTTCATGACCTATTGTCCTTAACATTTGAGCTTGTTAGTCTAAGTTCAGGACCAAGTGTCCTTAACTTTTGAACTTGTAACTGTAAGTTCAGGACCAAGTGTCCTTAACTTTTGAACTTGTTAGTCTAAGTTCAGGACCTATTGTCCTTAACTTTTGAGCTTGTTAGTCTAAGTTCAGGACTTAAGGACCTATTGTCCTTAACTTTTGAACTTGTAATTGTAAGTTCAGAACCTATTGTCCTTAACTTTTGAGCTTGTTAGTCTAAGTTCAGGACCAAGTGTCCTTAACTTTTGAACTTGTAACTCTAAGTTCAGGACCAAGTGTCCTTAACTTTTGAACTTGGAACTCGAAGTTCGGGACCAAGTGTCATTACTTAAATTCTCATCGAATTTTCTTTTTGGCAAGAAATGGTGTGTCAATCTCATCCTTTCCAACGACTTTAGCTAATCTCCTAATCTTTAATTCCTTCAGCATTATCTCTAATTAGCTGCATAGTTATAGTTTACTTTATCCTTAGTCTATTATATCATACACTCTTTAGGATTTGGCTTCCATGGCTAACGATGTCTAGAGTCATTGTATTAATTATACGAATCATATACTGGTATTGTGTCAGCATCTTTCAAAGGTTTCAAAAACGTTGAGTCCACGACAGTCGCCACCGAAGACGGCGACACAGTTCTTCTCCCTAACACATGAAAGAGATAGAAGAAAGGGTAACACAGCCTTTTTATATTAATTTTAATAGACTAGTGGCTACTATTTCTAAGCATTAAAAATGCTGCATAAAAAGTAAATACCACTTTAAAAAGTGGCTACCCCACACAATTTTTACTTGTTGCAACAGGTTTTTGGGCAATTACGTTAGGAATTTTTACATTCCTATACATTATAGGAATATATATTTGTCACGACCCAAATTTCCACCCTTTGGGCCGTGACTGCGCCTAACGTTGAACCCGCTAGGCCAGCCAACGTATAACTTGCGATAGTAATTTAAAATCATTTGCCACTGAACAAAACGGTAATTCGTTACTCTCAACAAATCCCCAACAAAATCCTATAAACATTTTCTTAATAAAGATAAGGAAAACCTTAAGCATGCGAAGAATAAAGACATGATAAACTTAAACAACGTAACACTTCCCACACTGGTAACTCTCAAACTTTACTGGGCCTTCCAAATCCCTTCAATTGTTTCACAGCAGAGAAATAATAACAATATCTTAGAAAAACTCAAAATGAAATGATAAGATATCTACAACGAACAATCCCAAAACCGGGGTGTCACAAACTCACGGGCTAACTACTGGAATACTAAATACAAGTCTGGAAATGAAAATACTACACTGTCTTGGAAATAATAAGAAAGACAATGAAACGATAAAGGAGAGAAGCCTCGGGATCCACGAACGCCAGTGTATACCTCGAAGCTCTGACGTGGACTGAAGGTAACTCCCTCAGAACGCTCCACGGGGTCCGGTAGCAGGGTCTGCACAACACAAGGAAGTGCAGTGTAGTATCAGTACAACCGACCCCATGTACTGAGTAAGTGCCAAGCCTAACCTCGGCCGAAGTAGTGACGAGGCTAGACTTGACTTAAACGATAACCTGTCCTATTCTACAGCAGGTAATAGGAAAAAAACACAAAGCATGAGATAAATCAGCA
>ML241472.1:536-23265 GCA_005239495.1 Nicotiana undulata | reverse complement strand
AAATGACCTGAAATTTTGCGGGCAAGTCCAAAATGACCTAAAGAAGCTACAGCAACTCTCGGAATCCCATTCCGACCCTCGGATCAAAATATCGCCTATCAACCGGAATTCGCCAAAATACTAACTTCGCCAATTCGGCCTAATTCTACACCGGGCATCCTAAAAATATTCTGTACACACTCCTAAGTTCCAAATCACCTAACGAAGCTATCCGAACTATAAAATCCGCATTCTGAGTTCGTTTACCAATAAGTCAACTCCGGGTTGACTTTTCCAACTCTAAAGCTCTTGTTAGAGACTAAGTGTCTCAATCCACTCTATTTTCACTCCGAACCCGAACCAACCAACCCCAATACTCCATGAACCGACTAACCGAGCTACTACAAGACAGAAATAAAAGAATAGATGCATATACTGCGTAACGACGGACCGGGTCGTTACATAAAAAGAAAGAGCGGATGAGGAAAGCAGGTTCTTGTGTGTGATGGAAGAGTAATTTTCAGTCTCCAAAAAAAAATCCCCCTTTAGTCTAAAGGGAAGGGCCTATTTATAAGAGGCTTGGGAATGAGATATGCCTTGGCATATTCCCTAGTCAAAGAGCTGAAATAGTACATAGGGCAGCTGTCACTTTTATCTTTTGGGACAAGTGCCCCCTATTCTAGAAGTTTTCAGCCATCCTAATGACTCTAATACCCCTAGCAAATCTGGGTTTTACAAGTCAACAAGTTGCTTGTGTTATTATTAAACTTTAGTTAATCAACTCTAGTTAGGTTCTTTAGTTAATTAAGACTAATATGTATTCTTAACTAGGGTTTATGTTAGTTAGTTAGTTTATTAAGTTCCTAGAGTTAGTTTGGTTATCTTAATTTTAAAAGATATATCTAATTAATCGAGTATAATTATCTCCCTAATTATCGACTACCTAATTAATTTAGTAATTAACTGCCCGGTGAAGGAATCCTGGAAGGCCAGGCATGAATAAACTAAGTGCTAATTTTGAACAAGTAAAGAAAACATCTACTAATTTTCTAATATTATGATTTTCACAAGATAATCTTAACAACCATACATGGTTATACACAGTCAAGAACACTGAATTAAATCACAATTTTAAATAGTATACACGTGAATCATACATATGGCTGCTATACCTTTTTTTACCAGAGGATGCAATCAAGAATGTCTTAACACATAAATTCATGGATCAAACAACTAATTGTTCATGCTTGATTATCGACAGAAATACATACATATAAATGTCTTGAAAATCAATAATAGAAAAGAAACCAAAAAACCTAATACTAATCACAATCAACTCGTAACATTTTGAGGAAGGAACAAGTAGACAGATTATAAAACTTAAACGATTGAATCAACCAAAACAGTAATTGACAGAGGTATGTTGCTGCTAAACTCAATGCCCCCTAAAATAATTAAAGGAACTGAGAAAAAAGAGGTACCAGTAGTATGGAACACATGGCCCGAAAACTTGAGGGTCGCCGGAACTTGGCCGGACTATGGCGGGGTTTGAAAATAGCTCAAACCACATGAATCAATAGCTCTCGTCAAGAGCTATTGGCTCATGTAGGTGTGAGATTAGAAGTCTTTAAGTCGGCATGATGTGGAGTTTTAGGGTTTTAGCGTTTTAGATCTGAAATTACTCGTTTCAGGTTGAGTTCTTGGGGAAACAGATGGTGGGAGGTGGTTGAGAGTGAGGAATAGGTTGTAGGGTGAAATTTTGTTCAAGTTTGGTGGAGCTTCGCCGCCAGAGGCGATTTCCGGCCGGTGGAAGACGGCGGAAGGACAGTGGAGCTATGGTGGGAGACGGCGGAGACCGGCTGGTCTCTAGAGAGAGGTGGGAGACAGAAGAAACTGGGGTGTTAGACTTTAGAGAAATGGGGGTGGTGGGTGGTTAGGAACAGTTATATACATGGGGCTTTGGGGGGTTCCCAGTCGTTAGATCTTAGGAGATCAACGGCTGGGGTCTGTTGTGACTTAAACGGGGTCGTTTTGAGGGCTTGGGGGTCAGGTCGGGTTGGTTCATTTGGGTTGGGTCTAATGGGTAGTGTAAAGAGAGAATTGGGCCTGGGTCCTTCTTGGCCCAGGTCCGATTTTTAACATTCTAGGCTTAATTTAGACTTAATTAATCTAATCAAATCTAATTAAATTTAAAAGATGTAATAATTAATTTTGTCCTTATTCTGTCTAATTATCAACCAATTAGGAATAAAACAATAACTCCTAATTAAATCTATAGTTTTGTCAGATAAAAATGATTAGTTTTAGCAATTAGTTATCAAAACTACATCACATAAAATAATCATCATTGTTTTATTACTTAAATAAATTAATTACAAATAATGAATTTATAATTCCTTGATAACAATGACGCGCCTAATTACGCAATTTTAAATAAATTCGAAAGACGAATCATGAATATGCAATGCAAATAATTCACAATTAATCACTAAAATTCAACAAAAATTTTAAAACAAACTTATTTGTATTGAATTTTGTAGGAGCGTATGGTGGATGAAAAATCACGTCCTCACAACTGACATTATTCGAATTTGGGATTATTTAAATTAATTACAGAGTCGCCATTCAGAATTATATATCTACGGTGTTCCGAGTCACCATTTATTTTTAAAATCCCAAATCGAGAAAATTTGACTCCGTTAAAAGTCTGCGAACCAGAAGACCGGAAAAGAAAATTTGTTAACCTGGGAGAAGATGTTAGGCACTCCCGAATTTCGTGGTTCTAGCACGGTCACTAATGATTTATACCTGGCTTATTTGATCTAGTTACTCAATTTAGGACCTATGTGTATTTATCATTTAACACTTTTAACATACTTGATTTATATAAAGGATTATCTTAATGCGAGTTAAGCGTTCGTATACCCGTCTATTTGGTGTGTCAAAAATTATGTCACGCGTACGTGTACACAACTCACAACATTTGATTTACTTAAGAAAATTAGTCAAAGTCGCGCGAACGCGTACTTTGAATATCTTTGAAAATCGGGATCACGTCACGCAAACATGTACGCAATCACGATAGTATTTAAAATAGGCGCCTAAAGCATTTCTACGAGTGTTTGATTTGTTTTGGAATCACAACTATATCACGCGTGTGTGTACATAATTGTAATAATTAGTTTGATTATGAGTACCTAAAGTAATGCTTATATCTCTAATCTTATGTCGTATATTTAGGTGTAAAGGTTCAACACTAATGTGATATATTTTTTCGTATCAAATAAGGCAACTTATGTACGAACTGCCTATCAGGCCCAGATTTTTAAAAGTTTGAGGCCTGATAAGGGCTGAGTCCAAATGGACTCTGGCCCAAGATCATATTGTCCATTATTTGGACCATACTATTGAATTAATTTGAAAAGAATTTGGGCCTACTCGAGTTCAGCTGGGCTCTGACTCAATTAAGCATTCAATCAATTAAACACATTTGATTCAAAAGGTTTGGGCCTAGCAATAAATTTGAATGACTCTGGCCCAACGCATATTTATTTGAATGAGTTTGACTTATATTTTGTTTATTTTTTAAAACAGAAGTAAAAGGGTTTATGAATAAAAATAGATCAAAATTTTGGTTAAATTTGGATAAGTTTCCTAATGATTTGGCTAAGTCTTTTATTTAGAGTGCTAAGTTTAAAACTCATTTGTACTTGAAAATCTTAAAGTGATTATCTCTAATCAAAGTATTTTCTTAATTTAAAGACTATAATCTAAAATACAGTTCCAGGGACCCAATTGGTTTGGGTCTGAAACTGTATTAAAATTTGTTACATCAATTGTCTTGTGAACAACCCAGTTTCATACCAATTTGAGTTACTACATTTAATCATTAAAAAAAGTATAGTAAATGGCTAATGTATTAAATTTATCCATGGCATAAGAAAGTGTAGCAATAAAATGAAATTATTACATTTTTTGTTTTGGCTAACTGAACAGTAATAATAAAATCTGCTTGTTATTACATAAATAAATTTTCTGGACTATTTTTCCTTTATTTTTACTACCGCATAAGGGCATACAGATCTCATGAACACAAAAGTTTTAAACAGATTTTATAATTTGCTGACACTTTAACAGTACAATTAACACAACTTAAATTTTCCTACAACAACAACAGCAACCCAGTACAATCCCACAAGTGAGGTGATCCTCGACATATTTCCTTCCAAGAACTCCCTACCTTGCTCTTGTGGTGATTCGAACCCACAACCTCTTGGTTTAAAGTGGAAGGTGCTTACCATAAGAACAACCTACCTTGTCTACAACTTAAATTTGCCTAAACAATGTAAATAATTAACCTCTCATGAATTTACACATAATATATAACTTTACCAATATCATTTATGTGATAACTTAGCTTAAACATAAAGTTACATTCAAACCAACCACATACTTTTATAAATAGTAAATGATACATCATAACAAAAAAAATGAAATTTTTTACATTACTAAGAAAGTGCCTTGACAGCAGCAAGAGAAACGAAATAAGTAAGAAAATAAGTCTCTGAATAAACTTTGAAGCAAAGCAGCAGGAAAAATAAAACTCCAAATTCCAAAAATAGGAAGATATTTTTTGATTCTGAAAGATCAAGACTGATTTTCAGAAAAAAGGTTTTTCTCTTAAAAATGAAAGAAATTTTTTAATGCAGTGCTGAGATTTCTGTGTATAATGATGTATATCCTTAATGAAAAGGGAAGAGTGTATTTATAGAGTGAGGAGGTAAAAAAGGATAAGAATTAAGGTTCAAAGAATCTCTCAGAATTTCCTATAAATTAGGGAAAATGGCATCTTCTTAACAGAAATGGACAATTGTCCAATTTCTAGTATCTTCCTTATCTCAGAAAAGGGACAAGTATCCCGTTTCTGGATTTTTTTCGCATCTTATCCTTTTTTTCTACTCAGAATTGTGACAGTTGTCCCTATTCTAGAATGTTCTAGTGATTTATGAGAAATTTCAGAATTTAGGATTTCCACATTTGACCCTTAAGGGCATTGGATTTCCTTCAGAACCAGATTGGTCTTGGGCCTCAGTCAGGTGACTCTTGGCCTGGGTCTTTAATAAAGCTATGAGTCTGCATTATTTAGTCAGGCCCAATTTTATGAATCAAAGGGAACAGTCACACTTAATGAGGCCCAATTTTTACCCAATCATTAAATATTGATAATAACAGTAAATAAATGAAATAGTAAATGCTTAACAGAAAAATAAATGCAAGATTAATAAAGGATAAATGAATAAAAAAGACAGAATGTAAAGAAATAAATTAACATTATTTTTTTACTTTATCTAATTAATTCCGTTTAATTAAAAAAAATAAAACGCGAAAATGTAGAAACTAACAGAATATACTTAACCACTGATTTTATGTATTATTTTAATTAAGTCATGTTTAATAGTTAACTAATTTTAACAGAATATAACTGACAATATCATAAAAAAAATAAAAACAGAACAAAATAAAATGTGTAAACAGAAATAAAATATGAAAATTTAAGAAGCGCGGAAAAAATTACAGAAAATAGCAAAAACTTGTAAAAAGAATAGATCCAGTCGTGAAAAAAGCCCCATGCCAAGACTCCCATATGGGATCTGAGATCATTGATGGGAGATCTTGTCAGGAGAATTTTTTGGCGGCTAGGTTGATTTTAGGGTTTTAAAACAGATCTAGCCGGAGGAAAAACCATCATGCCAAGGCCCCTATCAAGGATCTGAGACCCGTGAAAGGAATTCTAGGCCTGAGGATCTTTAGACGGACTAGGTAAGGTTTTGACAAATCTAGGGTTATTGGTGGAGGTTTTAGGGATTTGGTTGGTAAGATGAGGTTTAGGAGGATGAGAGGAGGGTATGGGGTGAGTTTGAGTGAGCTTAGAGTTCCACTGCTGTCGAAGGCAATTTCCGGCGGTTGGTTCGGGCGGCGTTAGGGTTTCAGCCATTTTTTATGTTTTGATTGGTTAGTTTGTTGTGGGGTTTTGAGGGTAAGGATTTATGAGATGGGGTTTAAGAGGAGTATGAGATTGATTTAGGGTGGTTTGGGGTAGTTCAGGTTTCGCCTCCACCTTAGGCGATTTCCGGCGGCGGAGTGGGAGGGGGTATGATGACAGCTAGGATTGTTTAGGTGGGAATAAGGGCGGCGTTAGAGTTTGGTGGCGGCTAGGGAGAGAGTGAAGTGAGAGACGGAGGAATGTTAAATGAGGGGGGGGGGGGGGTAAGAGGGAGTTTGGACATATATATACTTAAGGGGAGAGGAGTTCCGGGCCATTAGATCATTAGAAGATCAACGACCTGGATTGATGGTCGCCTTGTGCGGTTAAGTCCAAATGAGATTCTATATTTTCTTAATTAATTTTTAAAATTCAATTAATTTAACTCAATCCTAATTAAATACTAATCTATCTTAATTTGTAAAATTAATTAGCTATTTACCGTTATTATTTAACTAATTAGTCAATCCTAGGTTATAAAAAGTAAAACTACTAATTTTAGCATTAACACTAACAAATGTCAAAAATTATAATTTTTGTGATTTTCTTCTAATAATGTGATTAATTATATAATTAAGAATTAAATTAAATTAAAACATAATAATGCAAGACGATAAAGGTTTAAATATCTTTGTTAGTTTGCATAACTTTAAAAAAAAAGGAAAAATGCAACTAAAATGCAAATAATTCCAAATAAATACCAAAAAATCCTTTAAAAAAACACTAAAAATAAATAGGATTAATTTATTTATTAATGTTGTAGGAATAGTTTTATAGGGTAAAAATTACATGCTCACATCTGCCCCTCTTTGCTCGGAAAGACGAAGAGTTTTCGGGCAAAGACAAAGTGAGCAGTCACGAACAAATTTTACCCGTTTTGATACACCATGGGAAGCATTTTGGAAAAGTTTGACCTAACCTTTCTTCAAAGGTTGCCTACATATCTTTGGCTATAAAGGAATCACGTCAATGTAGTTCTAGAGGTTTTGGTAGCTGGGACTACCAAACAGTTGTGATTTCACTGATGTTGCTGCTGTTAGTGTTGTTGAGCTCCTTATTACACCAAAGTAACAAAACAAAGAAAACTAATTAAACCTATCAGGTACGAGTTACAAGATTCTGTCACGACCCAAATTCCCAACCCTTGGGATCGTGATGGCTCCTAACACCATGCTTGCTAGGCAAGCCAATGTTAGAAATTAATTAATATTTCCTTTTAAAAGTGTACTTACACATAATATAAGAATTTAAAAATGAATGTTGAATCTGATATTTTCCAATAAATAACTTCATGAATAATAACCGAAGGAATAAATCGAACCACGAACTAAATATATAACAATATAACTACCTAGAGTCTGGTGTCACAATTCACGAACTACTAAAGAATACTAAAAATAATTGGGCTGAAAGAAATGTATCTCTATTTTGAATGAAATTAAATAGTGTCTAAATAATAAAGGGAAGACTCCTAGAATCTGCGGACGCCAGCAGATCTACCTCGTGTCTCTATGCGAATGATATCAGCTACTACTTTAACCTAGCTCTGGCCGGTACCTGGATCTGCACAAGAAGTGCAGATTATAGTATCAGTACAACCGACCCCATATACTGAGTAAGTGCCAAGCCTAACCTTGACGAAGTAGTAACGAGGCTACGGCGGGGCATTTAAAATGTAACCTGTGAACAATGTATAATAAAGCAAGAAGGAAATTCTAAACAAAACAAAACAATAATGTGTAGCAATAAGTAAAATAACTCAGCCACCTTTTCCAGGTCTCAGCTATAACCAATTCTCACATAAGTTATCAACTTTCAAAAGTTTCACTTTAAAATAACCGTAAGTGCATAATATGAGAAACAATAGAGTAAAACAGTAAGTTTTCAATTATTTGTGATTAAAATCAGTAAAACATAAATGTCATCCCTTATTGATCCTTGTTGCGGCGCACAACCCACTCCCACCTGCCCACCCTTATTGCTCCTCTCTATATTGTCACGACCCAATTTCGGAGTCGTGATGGCGCCTGTCGTGGAACCAGGCCAGCCACCTTCTAGGTTCAGTTATTGGAGAAAATGCTCATTTTTAATAAATCCAAATCATTAATAGTGGAAATTCATAATTTGGAAACAATTTAAGGAAGGAAAACAAAATTTAAATACTACAGCCTCGGATCCGGTGTCACGCAGTCATGAGCTACTAATACATAAACAAAACCCAAAAAGAAATGACCAACATAGTCTGAAAATCAATACGACAGGTAGAAAAGAAAGAGATGACGAGATCACGGTCGTCAGCTGCTACATCGTCAACTCCGATGAAACTGTTGCGACTCACTGACCAGAGCTGGATCTCAATGTACCTGGATCTGCACACAAGGTGCAGGGTATAACGTGAGTACACAAACTCAATAAGTAACAAAAACAACCTATGGGCTGAGAGGTAGTGACATACTAAACCTCCGATAATTTGAACAACAACATATAGTTTGAACATGACAGTAATATAGTAGAAATTAAGCGAAATGCACCGATTTATGTCTGTAAACTTGCATATGTTCATGAAAAATCAGGAATGTTATGTATACAGTATCCACTCTCATAAGGAAGGCCACTCATTACTCGAATTGGCCATCAGGCCCAGGGAAAATCCATCCCAGAATAAGGATAAGCACAGTGACATAGTCACTTGGTACTGAGGAAAAAGGATAGGCCAATCCGGCCCCACGTAGAAGATCCATCTCCGGAACAAGACACCACGGAGAAGATCCATCTCCGGGACATATCACTCGGACAAGATCCATGCCAAGGGAAGATCCATCCCTCAATATCTGTGCGCTCACTGGGGGTGTAAAGACTCCGGAGGGGCTCTTATAAGCCCAAGCGCTATATGAAAACAACGAAGGTATGATTCAAGGATCGCTGCGGTGTGCAGTCCGATCTCATAACTTTCTCAAAAATCCGGCTCTAGGCCTTACTCAGTAAATACTTTCAAGTCTCACTCACAATGCTCTCAAATATGTATAATTCAGCCCAAACAATAATAATGCAATATAATTAACAAATGCCGAGAATAAGGCATTAAAATGTATGCTACAACAGGACTGAGTGTATGGTAGTAAATAACTACAGATAGAGACATAAACAATTGACTATTTCAGTGTAAACACATTGACATAAATCCTAAACAATTACACTTATCATGATTTCTAATATGTTCAAGGAAATCTCCACCTTCGCAGTACAAGTATCAGTGTGAAACAACCATTAGACAATGCCATGGGGTGAGCCAGGCCACAACAATCGGTGTACGCCCACATGCCTGTCACTTGGCAAGTGCGTCACCTTAGTTTACATCAATTATCAGATAATTTGGGGTTTCGAACCCTCAGTTCCAAGTTTGAAGAAGTACTTACCTCAAAACCGGCTAAAACACTATTCCGCAGCGCCTTTGCCTCGAGATTCGGCCTCCGAGCGCTCTAAATCTCAAGTCTCCCACTGAAAATCACTCCAAAATCTCCCTTCTCCCGAGCTCTCTAATGGAGTTTTTTTTTAAAGTTGGCTAAAACCCTCGTTTTTGGACTTAAAGATTCTGTCCAGTGCTTCTTTCTATGCGATCGCGGACATCCTGTCGCGATCGCGGAGAGTAATTCAACAGCCCCCAAATATAACCTTACGCGATCGCAACATTCACCACGCGATCGCGGTTCAACATGGTCCAAACTCACGCGATCGCAATCCCCTTCACGCGATCGCGATGCACAACAGCCTCCTACCACACGCGCCTCAGGAACTCTACGCGATCGCGGACTCCCTCACGCGATTGCACTGAACAACCTTCTCAGCCCACGTGATCACGACCCATTTACTGCGATCGTGAAGAACAACTTCTACCCCCACCTTGCTAAATCGCAGGACTGCTTATTCGATCGCGGAAGAGAAAACCAGATGAAAAAAAACACTAGAAAATCTGCCAAGTCTTTAGGCCAAACGTTGTTCCGTTGACCACCCGAAACACACCAGAGGCCCTCGGAACCTCAACCAAACATACCAATATGTCCTAAATGATCATTCAAACTTATTCGAGCCTTCGAAACATCAAAAACAACATCAAAACTCCAAAAATTCATCGAATTCAAGCCTATGAACATTGAAATTCGTAAGTTCCACCAACGATGCCGAAACTAGCAAAAACAACTCCGATTAACCCGAAATTTTGCAGACATATCTGAAATGACATTACGAACCTGATCAAAATGTCGTAATTCCATTCCGACCTCGATAACCTATTTTCCACTGCCGATCGAAAATCGCCAAAAACTAACTTTCGCCAATTCAAGCATAATTCTACACCGGACATCACAAAACTATTCCGAACACACACCTAAGTCCCAAATCACCTAACGAAGCTATCCGAGCCATAAAATCTGCATTCCGAGGTCATTTACGAATAAGTCAACCCCAGGTTGATTTTTCCAACTCTAAGGCTATTTTTAGAGGCTTAGTGCCTAAATTCCTTCTATAACCACTCTGAACTCAAGCTAATCAATTCTCTCATATCATGAACAGTCTAACCAAGCTACGACAAGGCAGAAACTGTGAAAATAAATGCATGTTCTACGTAACGACCGGCCGGGTTGTTACATTCTCCCCCTCTTAAACAAACGTTCATCCTCGAACGGGTCTAAAAACATACCTGGAGTCTCAAACAAGTGAGGATATCTGCTCCGCATCTCCCGCTCGGTCTCCTAAGTAGCCTCATCCACTGGCTGACCTCTCCACTGCAACTTCACTGAAGCTATCTCTTTTGACCACAACTTTCTGACCTCGCGAGCCAAAATAGCAACTGGTTCAACCTCATATGACATATCATCCTCGAGCTGAATTGTACCCAAGTCTAGGACATGAGATAGGTCACCAACATACTTCCGGAGCATCGAGACGTGGAACACCGGATGGACACTAGACAAGTTGGGTGGCAAAGCAAGTCTATAAGCCACCTCTCCAACCTTATGAAGCACCTCAAATGGAATAATGAACCGGGGACTAAGATTTCCCCTCTTCCCGAACCTCATAACACCCTTCATGGTTGACGCCTTCAGCAATACCTTGTCACCCTCCATGAAAGACACGTCCCGAACCTTCTGGTCTGCATAGCTCTTCTGTCTGGACTGAGCCGTGCGAAGTCGCTCCTGAATAAACTTCACCCTTTCCAATGAATCCTGAACAAAGTCAGGGCCTAACAATCTAGCCTCATCGGGCTCAAACCAACCAACCGGGGATCTACACCTCCTACCATATAAAGCCTCATACGGCGCCATCTGAATACTTGATTGTTAACTGTTATTATGTGCAAACTCCACTAATGGCAGAAACTGATCCCACGAACCACCGAAATCAATCACACAAGAACGCAACATGTCCTCTAAGATCTGAATAGTCCGCTCTGACTGCCCGTCAGTCTGGGGATGAAATGTTGTGCTCAACTCTACCTGAGTACCCATACCTCTCTGCATAGCCCTCCAAAACTGAGATGTGAACTGAGTACCTCTGTCAGAAATAATAGAAACTGGGACCCGATGCAGTCGGACAATCTCCCTGATGTAAATACCAGCTAACCTCTCTGAAGTATAAGTAGTACCGACAGGAATGAAGTGCGCAGACTTGGTCAGTCGATCCACAGTAACCCAAATAGAATCAAATCCCTTCGAAGCCCGTGGGAGCCCGACGACAAAGTCCATGGTGATCCGCTCCCACTTCCACTCCGGAATAACTAAATCTTGAAGCAACCTACCTAGCCTCTAGTGTTCGTACTTGTCCTGCTGACAATTGAGGCACCGTGCTACATACTCCACAATGTCTCTCTTCATCCGCCTCAACCAATACTGCTGTCTCAGGTCCTGGTACATCCTCACGGCACCCGGATGGATGGAATACCGCGAGCTATGGGCCTCTTCCAATATCGACTCTCGAAGACCATCTACGTCGGGCACACAAATACGGCCCTGTATCCTCATAACCCCGACATCATCAATAGTCACATCCCTTACATCACCTCGACGGACCTTGTCTTGAAGAACCAACAAATGACGGTCATCATATTGGCGTTCTCTAATCTGATCATATAGAGAAGACTGGGACGCCATGCTAGCTAACACTCGCAGAGGCTCTGACAAATCCAATCTTACCAGCTATCCTGCTAAGGCTTGAACATCACGTGCTAAGGGCCGCTCCGCTGCCGAATGATAGGCTAGACTTCCCAAACTCCCTGCTCAGCGACTCAGGGCGTCGACCACTACATTGGCCTTCCCCGGGTGGTACAGGATAGTGAGGTCATAATCCTTAAGAGGCTCCAACCATCTCCTCTGACGCAAATTCAAATCCTTCTGCTTCAGCAGATACTGCTAACTGCGATGGTCAGTAAAAATTTCACAATGTACCCCATACAAATAATGACGCCAAATATTCAAAGCATGAACAATGGAAGCTAGCTCAAGATTGTGCACTGGTCGTGCACCTTCAACTGTCTGGACGTGTAGGCAATCACCCTACCCTCCTGCATCAAAACCGCTCCCAAGCCAACTCTGGAAGCATCACAATAGACTGTGTAAGAACCCGCACCAGTAGGCAATACCAATACCGGAGCTGTAGTCACTGCTGACTTGAGCTTTTGAAAGCTCTCCTCACACTCATCGGACCATCTGAATGGAACACCCTTCTGGGTCAATCTGGTCACTGGCGAAGCAATAGAGGAGAATCCCTCCATAAAGCGACGGTAATAACCTGCCAAGCCAAGAAAACTCCTAATCTCCGTAGCTGAGGACGGTTTGGGCCAACTCTGCACCGCCTCTATCTTCTTCGGGTCCACCTGAATACCCTCACTAGAAACCATGTGACCTAAGAAAGCTACCGAACTAAGCCAGAACTCACATTTGGAGAACTTTGCATAAAGTTTCTCCTCTCTCAACCTCTGCAACACAACCCGCAAATGCTGAGCGTGCTCCTCCTGGCTACCAGAATACACTAGGATGTTGTCAATGAACACAATAACGAATGAATCAAGGTAAGGTTGAAACACATTGTTCATCAAGTGCATGAACGCGGCTGGGACATTGGTCAACCCAAAAGACATAACCAAAAACTCATAGTGACTGTATCTGGTCCTGAAAGCAGTCTTCAAAATATCAGAATCCCGAATCTTCAACTGGTGATAATCCGATCTCAAGTCAATCTTGGAGAACACCTTAGCTCCCTGAAGCTGATCAAATAATTCATCAATGCGAGGCAAAGGATACCGGTTCTTCACCGTAACCTTATTCAACTGCCTGTAGTCAATGCACATGCGCATAGAACCATGCTTCTTTTTCACGAACAACACCGGTGCACCCCAGGGCGAAACACTAGGCCGAAAGAACCCCTTATCAAGGAGTTCCTGAAGCTGCTCCTTCAATTCTTTCAACTCTGCTGGGGCCATGCGGTAAGGTGGAATAGAGATTGGCTGGGTGTCTGGTAACAAGTCAATACCAAAATCAATGTCCCTGTCAGGTGGCATGCCTGGAAGGTCTGCAGGAAATACATCTGAGAACTCACGAACCACAGGGACCGTATCAATAGAAGGAGTCTCACTACTAAAATCCATCACAAAGGCAAGATAAGACTCACACCCCTTCCCAATAATACGATGGGCCTTCAGATAAGAAATCACCTTACTAGGCACATACTCCACCAAACCTCTCCACTCAATCCTCGGTAATCTTGGCATGGCTAAGGTCACGGTCTTGGCGTGACAGTCAAGAACATCACGGCACGGAGATAGCCAATCCATGCCCAATATCACATCGAAGTCAACCATACTAAGCAATAATAAGTCCGCCCGGGTCTCCAAACCCCCAATAGATATAACACAAGACCGGTACACCTAGTCCACCACAATAGTATCCCCCACCGGAGTCGACACATGAAAAGCTGAATTCAAAGACTCACAGGGCATATCCAAGAAATGCGCAAAATATGATGAAACATATGAATACGTTGAACCAGTATCAAACAATAACGAAGCATCTCGGTGACAAACGGAAATAGTACCTGTAATCACTGCATCTGAAGCTATGGCATCTGGTTTGGCCGGAAGTGCATAGAAACAGGCCTGTCCTCCACCTGATCAACCTCCTCCTCTAGGGCGGCCTCTGACTGCCTGACCTCCACCCCTGGCTGCCTGAGCGGGTGGTGTAGAAACTGGTGCTGAAGTGTGAGGCTGGCTCGTCTCCTGATAAGAACTACCAGAAAGGTGGGGAAAAAACCTCTTGATATTACCTGGATCCCCACACTCAAAACAACCCCTCTCCGCAAATGACGGCGGGGACTGAAGGGAACCCCTGGAACCAGAGTAGTTGCTAGAAGAGCCATGTGCTGAAGAACTCTGAACCGACGGTGGTCGGGATGAGTTCTGGGCTGGAAGTGCACTGAATGATGAACGACCCGGATGAGAACTACGGGAACCGTGTTCTGATGAAGCACCGCTATAAACTGGACGAGCTGGCTGAGGAGGCCTGAAGGGATGACCTCTACTGTGCTGAGACTAACCTGCCGAGTGAAAACCACCATAACTACCAGATCCTCGAGGACTCTTGGCCTCTCTCTCAACACGCTCCTGTAGGCGTACTGACTCAATCTCCCTGGCTATGTCAACTACCTCCTCAAAAGAGGCCCCAAATACCCTCTCTCTGGTCAGAAAAATTCGTAACTGATAAGTAAGACCATCAACAAATCTCTTGATCCTCTCCCTGTCTGTGAGAACTATCCAGATGGCATGATGAGCAAACTCAGAGAACCTCATCTCATACTGCATCACCGTCATGTCTCCCTGACGCAACTGCTCGAACTCTCTACGCAGCTCCTCTCTGCGAGACTATGGTATATATTTCTCCAAGAAGAGAATAGATAATTGGTGCCATGTAAGGGGCACTGCATCAGCGGGTCTACGCCTCTCATAGGCCTCCCACCAAGCAAGTGTAGCTCCTGAGAACTGGAAGGTAGTAAATGGAACTCCGCTGGCCTCTAGTATCCCTGTTGTGCGTAGTATCCTCTGACACTTGTCCAAGAAAGCCTGGGCATCCTCGCCCTCAGTACCACTAAAAGTAGGAGGCTGGAGCCTGCTGAATCTCTCCAATCTACACTGCTCATCATCAGCTAAGGCTGGAACCACATAATCCTGTACCGGAGCAACCGGCTGGGCTAGGACTGCCCCAGGTGTCTGAAGTCCCTGGAAGACCTGCTTAGGTGTCCGGGCAGCTGGAGTATGAATTCCTCCCCCGGCCTGAGAGGTAGTAGCAGTAGTGGACATCACAGCGGCCTGTGCAAAACTGGTGCACACCATCAAAATCTGAGCTAGGGTCTCCTGAAGACCCGGAATCACTACGGGCACTACTGGTGCATGAGCCTGCCCCGTTGGAATCTCAGCTGCGGGGACCTGATCCTGAGCCACGGGAGGGTCCACAGGTTCTGCCCGGCTGCTGTGCGGGCTGCACCCCTCCCTCGGCCACGGCCTCAGCCACGACCTCGACCTATGGCTTATCCTGCTAGTGCCTGGTCACCTCTACCGGTAGCACGAGTCCTCACCATCTATGAGAGAATGAAAACAACAGAAGTTTAGTTCCCGAGTTCAACAGAGTCGCACGACATAATTCAAAGATGTGGAATTTTCCTAAGGGTTCTATAGCCTCTCGAAGATAAGTACAGACGTCTCTGTACCGATCCGCAAGACTCTACTAAACCTGCTCATGACTGGTGAAACCTATTCAACCTAGAGATCTGATACCAACTTGTCACGACCCAATTTCGGAGTCGTGATGGCGCCTGTCGTGGAACCAGGCCAGCCACCTAACTAAAACGGTTCTAGGTTCAGTTATTGGAGAAAATGCTCATTTTTAATAAATCCAAATCATTAATAGTGGAAATTTATAATTTGGAAAAAATTTAAGGAAGGAAAACAAAATTTAAATACTACAACCTCGGATCCGGTTTCACGCAGTCATGAGTTACTAATACATAAACAAAACCCAAAAAGAAATGACCAACATAGTCTGAAAATCAAAACGACAGGTAGAAAAGAAAGAGATGACGAGATCACGGTCGTCAGCTGCTACCTCATCAACTCCGGTGAAACTGCTGCGACTCACTGACTAGAGCTGGATCTCAATGTACCTGGATCTGCACACAAGGTGCAGGGTATAACGTGAGTACACCAACTCAATAAGTAAAGAAACAGCCTATGGTCTAAGAGGTAGTGACAGACTAAACCTCCGATAATTTGAACAACAGCATATAGTTTGAACATGACAGTAATATAGTAGAAATTAAGCGAAATGCACCGATTTATGTCTGTAAACTTGCATATGTTCATGAAAAATCAGGAATGCTATGTATACAGTATCCACTCTCATAAGGAAGTCCACTCAGTACTCGAATTGGCCATCAGGCCTAGGGAAAATCCATCCCAGAATAAGGATAAGCGCAATGACATAGTCACTCGGTACTGAGGAAAAAGGATAGGCCAATCCGGCCCCACGGAGAAGATCCATCTCCGGAACAAGACACCATGGAGAAGATCCATCTCCGGGACATATCACTCGGACAAGATCCATGTCCAGGGAAGATCCATTCCTCAATATCTGTGCGCTCACTGGGGGTGTAAAGACTCCGGAGGGGCTCCTATAAGCCCAAGCGCTATATCAAAACCAACGAAGGTATGATTCAAGGATCGCTGCAGTGTGCAGTCCGATCTCATAACTGTCTCAAAAATCCGGCTCTAGGCCTCACTCAGTCAATACTTTCAAGTCTCACTCACAATGCTCTCAAATATGTATAATTCAGCCCAAACAATAATAATGCAATATAATTAAAAAATGTTGAGAATGAGGCATTAAAATGTATGCTACAACAAGACTCAGTGCATGGTAGTAAATAACTACAGATAGAGACAACATAAATTGACCGTTTCAGTATAAACACATTGACATGAAGCCTTAACAATTACACTTATCATGATTTCTAATATGTTCAAGGAAATCTCCACCTTCGCAGTACAAGTATCAGTGTGAAACAACCATTAGACAATGCCATGGGGGGAGCCAGGCCACAACAATCGGTGTACGCCCACATGCCCGTTACTTGGCAAGTGCGTCACCTTAGTTTACATCAATTATCAGATAATTTGGGGTTTCGAACCCTCAGTTCCAAGTTTGAAGACGTTACTTACCTCAAAACCGGCTAAAACACTACTTTGCAGCGCCTTTGCCTCGAAATTCGGCCTCCGAGCGCTCCAAATCTCAAGTCTCCCACTGCAAATCTCTCAAAAATCTCCCTTCTCCCGAGCTCTCTAATGTAGTTTTTTTTAAAAATGGCTAAAACCCTCGTTTTTGGACTTAAAAATTTTGTCCAGTGCTTCCTTCTATGTGATCGCAGACATCCTGTCACGATCGCGGAGAGTAATTCAACAGCCCCCAAATTTAACCTTACGCGATTGCAACATACACCACGCGATCGCGGTTCAACATGGTCCAAACTCATGCGATCGCAATCCCCTTCACCCGATCACGATGCACAGCAGCCTCCTACCACACGCGCCTCAGGAACTCTACGCGATCGCGGAATCCCTCACGCGATCGCAATGAAAAACCTTCTCAGCCCACCCGATCGCGACCCATCTACTGCGATCGCGAAGAACAACTTCGACCCCCACCTTGTTAATCGTACGCGATCGCAGGGCAGCTTATGCGATCGCAGAAGAGAAAACCGAATGAAAAAAAACACTAGAAAATCTGCCAAGTCTTTAGGCCAAACGTTGGTCCGTTGACCACCCGAAACAGACCCGAGGCCCTCGGGACCTCAACCAAACATACCAATACATCCTAAATGATCATTAAAACTTAGTTGAGCCTTCGAAACATTAAAAACAACATCAAAACTCCAAAAATTCATCGAATTCAAGCCTATGAACATTGAAATTCCTAAATTCCACCAACGATGCTGAAACTACCCAAAACAACTCCGATTAACCCAAAATTTTGCAGACATATCCAAAATGACATTATGAACCTTATCCAACTGTCAGAATTCTATTCCGACCCCGATAACCTATTTTCCACTGCCGACGGGAAATCGCCAAAAACTAACTTTCGCCAATTCAAGCCTAATTCTACACCGGACATCACAAAACTATTCCGAACACACTCCTAAGTCCCAAATCAACTAAAGAAGTTATCCGAGCCATAAAATCTGCATTCCTAGGTCATTTACCAATAAGTCAACTCCGGGTTGATTTTTCCAACTCTAAGGCTATTTTTACAGACTGAGTGCCTAAATTTCTTCTATAACCACTATGAACCCGAGCCAATCAATTATCTCATATCATGAACATCTAACCATGCTACGACAAGGTTGAAACAATGAAAATAAATGCATGTTCTACGTAACGACCTGCCGGGTCGTTACATATATATATCACATTTATTTCTCCTGTTGCGGCGTGCAACCCGATCCCACCTGTCCACCCTTATCACTCCTTGTTGCGGCGTGCAACCCGCTCCCACCAGACAATCACATCGCTTTATTTATAAAATATTTCACAATTTAGGTCAAAGCCTTTCACAATATTTTGGTTTGAACAATTGTAAACAGAAAGTTGTACTACTCATAAACTTCATCAATCATCATTTCACAATAAATCCAACTGACATATATAGTAAAACACTGTCTACCAGCTCACTCTTTTATGCATCACAATGAAACCAAGGGAACAACTAACACTTCAAAAATAATTGAAACAATACTTACAACAAATTGAAGAAACCAAATAGACATGAAGGTATCAATGATCATAAAACATTTAAACCAAGGATCAATTAAATTGGAAACAGGGAATGGATCATGTTCATCAAGTAATTTGGTGGTACATAGATACTCGTCACCTCACCTATACACCATACAAATGCAAATTCACATAGCATTTAAGTTGGGGATTCTTATTCCCTCAAGTCAAGGTTAAACAAAGCACTTACCTCAATTCCGCAAGCCACTCACTGTTCAATCATAACCTATCGTTTAGAATTTGCCTATAAGCCTCTCGAATCTAATCATAATTAGTTCAATATCATTAATTATTGCTAAAGGAACTAACTGTTCTGAAAAATTATGGTTTTCCTACGTTTTCTAAAACAAAGTTAAAAACAGACCCCGGGCCCGCTTGGTCCAAACTCGGTGTTCGGACAAAATTCCGTCTACCCATTCAACCCCGAGCCGAGTATGCAGTTAGTTTTGAAATCCGACCCCAATTCGAGGTCAACATTCGGTTTTTATAAATTTTTATAATTCTACCCAAACCCCCCATTTTTGCCATGAAAATTCTTGATTTTTGATTAAAAAGTGATGAAAAACATTGGGTAATCGAAAGAGAAGAGATTATAATTGTTTACCAACACTTTTGGGATGAACTTATGTGAAGAAAATCGCCTCTAGGTCTTTTTAGTTCGAAAATATGAAAAAATGGCTGATGCCCGAGTTGCATTCTGTTAAATGAGGCCTTGGTGTTTTAATAGGTTATGGTTGCTGTGATTTTTGTTTTTGAAGAAGAAAAGGCATGGAGCACCAGTGCACCAGAAACTGTTATGACAGGAGATTTTTTTTTACAACTTAAAAACATCCCGAAGCCGACCCGAAACTCACCCTCGCCCTCGGGGCTCTAAACAAAACATGCACACGAGTCTAAAAATATCATATGGACTTGCTCGTGCGATCAAATCACAAAAAACACCCAAAGCAATGAATTTAACCTCAAAACTCATGATTTTTCTCAAGAACACTTCAATTTCACTATTTCTCAACCGGACGTCCGAATCATGTCAAATAAACTCTGATTCTAACCAAATTTTACAAATAGTATTTAAATACTATAAAAAATCTGTACCGGGCATCGGAACTAAAATACGGGCCTGATACCAATGGTTTAAAGCATTAATTCTTTTCTTTATTTCATTAATAATTTAGCAAAACAATTTCTTTCAAAAATTGATTTCTAAGGCTTGGGACCTCAGAATTCAATTTCGGGCATATTCCCAAGTCCCATATTTTACTGCGGACCTCCCGGGATTATCAAAACATAGATCCGCATCCGTTTACTCAAAATGTTGACCAAAGTCAACTATAATAAAAAATTTAACTCTAGAAATTACTATTTCTCATATTTTTACATAAAACTTTCCGGTTTCATGCCCGTATTGTGCACACAAATAGAGGCATTTAAAATTAGTCTTTTATGGCTAATAAACCTAGAACAGAGTCTTAATTCATAATATAACCCCTTGGGTCATCACAGATTCCTATATGTAAGTCTTGGCTAGTTCTTTATGCAGGCTCTGATCTGGCTCATGATGCTTGTTAGCCGCAGGTGCTGGTTCAATCTTCCTTATCTTTCAGATCAATCTTGTCCTGAGCAGTCCACATCTTTTCCATTTCTGTACGTTGGGTTCAACTTCCTCTTTTCTTTTTTTCTTTTATTATGGATTGAGACTTCTTCTTTTGGTCGTCTCGAACCCAGTGTCCTAATGTAGAATCTGCTCAAAATTCAAAGACAAACGAACTAATTTTTCTGCCCTAGATTTCAATAGGAAAATTTTGCGAGTTATTGTAACAAAATTATATACTACTTCATTATTTAAAGTAATGATGGCGGGACTGGTGTACCCGGAGTGAATGTAGACTAGGCAGTGGAGACCCTATGTCTAAGAGTGAAATCAACTAAGGATTGGAGTCCTTATGTTGGAAAATCATCAGTTATGCTGGCATCAACCAGGGAGTGAGACCCTATGTTGGAAAATCATCAGGTTATGTTGGCATCAACTAGGGAGTGGAGACCCTATGTCTAAGAGTGAAATCAACTAAGGATTGGAGACCTTATGTTGGAAAATCATCAGGTTATGCTAGCATCAACTAGGGAGTGGGATCCTATGTTGGAAAGTCATCAGGTGATTCTGGTAACAACGAGGGAGTGAGACCCTGTGTTGGAAAGTCAGCAGGTTATGCTAGCATCAACTAAGGAGTGGGACCCTATGTTAGAAAAGTCATAAGGTTATGCTGGCATCAACCAGGGAGTGGGAACCTATGTTGGAAAGTCATCAGGTTATGCTGGCATCAACTAGGGAATGTGACCCTATGTTGAAAAAGTCATCAGGTTATGTTGACATCAACTAGGGAGTGGGACCCTATGTTGGAAAGTCATCAGGTTATTGTAACACCCCATGTTTTCGTACGTGAGAGTACATCGTAAGTCAATTGATGTAAGCTCAAAAATAAGATTATATTTGATGGAATATATAGTAAGTTAATAATGTTACCTTGGAGGTTACAAATATTTAAGATCTTGAATAACGAGTACCAACAAGATTGGAAAGCTTAGAAGCTAAACCAATTGAAGAAAATAAGATTCGTCGAAAGTCGACGAGTTTGAAATGTTACAACATGTACTTTAGGGTGAGACTATGGTTCATTACATGATAAGGAGTTTATTCTATGAGTTATGTTTGTCATATGATATTCGTGTGCTACGTTTTGAAGTAAAACAAGTTGTGGAACAAAAGTTGGCAAAGGTCTTCACAAGTTACATTCATAATGTGCTGAAAATTAGGTCAAATGTAACTGCTATTTTCTCCCAATATACTTGGAATTAGGGGATGATCTACCTACCAAATTTAATATCTATGATTCTAGATTCCAAATCATTAAACCGTTTGTCTTTACGAAGTCGGAGTAGAGAGATATTCGTGTTTTAGCGAGACTGCACCAAGTAGCTCTCTATGGGACCCACATAGGCGGTTTAGATATGTTGATATACATAAGACGCCTCAACCCCCGTTTTAAATCGTTTAGTTTAAGTATATTCAGACCCTATACACCTTAAAACACTCTCTCAAGGTTCTCTCATGATCCAAGACCCAAACAAAGGGCAAACAACACAAATCAAGTGTCGGGAATCCCGTCGCGCTAGTAAGTTTCTTGTTCTTCTTGTTGTTGCTGATTTTTGGGTGGTTCCAGCTCGTGTGGGATGTTGTTTTAAGTGGTTTATGTTCTGTAAAATACTCTTCTATGGTTTTAATATCAACCCTAGGTTATTTAAAGTCTTGCAAATGGATTACACCATATTTCAACATCAAAAGTTAGTTCTAGTGAAGAATAACACCTCTTTGAGGTTGTGTTGTCATCGAGGATAGTTGTGGGCTGTGTTTTTCTGAAATTTAAAGTTTTTGCTACTGGTTAAGATGAGTATAACAGCCTACTAATTGTGCTTAAGCTTGCTCGTATGTTGGTTAAGTTGTTAGGATAATAAACTACACGATAATACTAGGATGAGCTTAAGTCACTTCTATGGTGCTGTTTTTCCATTGAGGGTTGTTGTAAGCTAAATCTAACTTGGATTCCAACTTGAATATACTTTAGGAGGTGTGTGTATTTTTTTCTTGCAGGTGCTTAAGGTTTTATTGATGTATTTTAAGTTAAATAGTTGGACTAGACATGAACTAGTGAATAAAGTTGCCAATTGAAGAAAGCTGGAGTTGTGGATTGTTTCCTTTGATATAAATATACGGTATAAGGATGAAATCATTGATGAATTACTTCATTATCATATTAATGATGTTTTTAAGTTAATGTATGAAG
>ML241471.1:18913-47745 GCA_005239495.1 Nicotiana undulata | reverse complement strand
AATTGCTCAAGGAGTTAAAATTTGGAGACATCAGCCAGATGGAACTTGTGTGCGATAATCAAGCTGCTCTTCATATCGCATCAAATCCGGTGTTCCATGAGAGGACTAAACACATTGAGATTGATTGTCACTTCATCAGAGAAAAGATACTCTCAGGAGATATTGCTACAAGATTTGTAAAGTCGAATGATCAGCTTGCTGATATATTCACCAAGTCCCTCAGTGGCCCTCGTATTAGTTATATATGTAACAAGCTCGGTACATTTGATTTGTATGCACCAGCTTGAGGGGGAGTGTTAGTTAAGTAGTCAAATAGGAGTAAATAACACTAACCCTAATCCTATGTGTACTAGGAGTAGGACATGTAATATCTGTATATATAGGGCTCATTGTATCATTGAAAATAACAAGATATTATTTTTCTCCCGTGTTTTCTCACAGAAACTATAGAAGCTTAACTGGAGAATAGGTTGTCAAGTGTCCAACTCACGGCATTATCGATCACAGTAAATGCTTTTTTCAAAATCCTTAGCCTCATTTGATCCTTTTCAGCCACTTGTTTTTCAAGCTACAACCAGAAGAGAATCAACAAATTAAAAAATAAATATGCATGTGCAAAATCTACAGAAAATATCAGTGCTATGGCAAATATAATAACATGGTAGCAATGCTTTCTGGTAGCTTGTAGCTAAAAAGTAGAATATGTTACCTCACTTATGAAGCTATCATATACACCGGCAAGAATTAGGTTGGTGACAATGTAAATGCTCAATAGCACGTAGAGAATAAAAAACAAGCAATACCAGCGTGAGTCCCTGAAAGGAAAAACACACAAATGCAGGTTTCAGCGTGACTTGAAAGAATTAGAAAAAAAGAAAAAGTAAGTCAGACCTACATTCAAGAGAATTTATACAGACAAAAATATAAGTCCAACATTAAGTTAGAGAATTTATACAGAAAAAAGAAAGTCCAACATAAAGATTAGTAAGAGTAAAAGGCTCGGTAAGAAAGCTTGGCAACGATAAAAGATGTACCTCTGTTCAGATTGTGCTCTTATTCAGTTATTATGGCTTTTTCTAGACTATGAAGGTGGGGTGCACTATGTTTCACTGTAGCTATAATCATAACCAAAACTCAGAGCTTTTAATGGAAAATTACTAGCTTACCCGTTATATATTATAGATCTTGCCAAACTTCAATGGTATTATAGAGAGTAAAGGGAGACCAAAGACAGTTTTTTATGCCAACTTACTTGTACGCAGGGATCCAGACATCTGGATGGTTCGATGCAGTAAACAAAAGAAACATTTGGTATAATGTCGCACCATATGAAGTAAACGTGGTTTCTCCCTGCCGCGTGTCTTTAAAGAAGGCGTACCCTAACCAGCTCGAGAATAGAAGAAATAAAGTAGATAAAGCCTGCAAAGGATAGATAAAAAGAGGAAGGCTTAGGTCAGCAAGATGATAAGAATTCAGGTGCTAAAACTTAAGTTTATCATATCAAATTGCATAAAATATCTGTTATACACTACAAAAATGAACCATTACACCCCGATGATAACGATAACTAACCACAACGTTAAGGTAGGTACCAAGCATTCCTGCAAGGAGGAGGAAGCCATCTCGTAATTCCCTAATGTCAAAAATTGGAATTGAGATCAAATTAGCAACCACAGCTAAGAAAGAATTCTGACTTCATACGCATTGCTATATGATAAACAGCTAGCGGAATAGCCTACCGAGATGCACCGGCGGCTGCATGGGTCCATATGAAACTTCATGTACCGTGTTCTCTAATTAATTTAGATCAATTTAAAAGGGTTGGTCTTTCCTGTACTATCAATATCTTTGACTTCATATGCATTGTTAAAATACTACAGAAAACAGTATAACAGATTACAAAGATGCATCAGCATCCGAACCTTCATAACTAAATGTAACTATAATTAAAGCATACTATATCTGAGAGGTTTATTCTTATCATCAGAGGAAATTTTGTGATTACTAACACCCATACAATGTAATATACGCGGACAATCGATTATATTCATCAGGCTTATTGCATGTTCGTTGTCCAAAACATACGTTACACAATTACAGCTCATTCTTTTTTCTTTTTTGTTTTGATAAGTCACAATTGAAGCTCATTCAAGAAGTAGAAGCGGGATAATTGACTCAGAGAGAGATAGAGAGAGAGGACAGAGAGATTAAAATCATATTTGAAGACTCCATTCCTTTCAAAAGTTGCAAGATAGTAATTTCATAGAATCACAGAAGATCAGGCTCACCTTCCTTCCTCGGTGGGGTGGGGAAGGGTGGAATGAAATCATTATGGAGAATGAAAAAACATACTCATGAAACTATCATTTTCTAAAGCAATAGAACAATATGAAATTTGCTTGATATTTTGGAAGACAACATTAAAAGCTCACTTCTCCAAATACCTTCGTGTATAACAGACGCATAGCTGAAGTTGTGTATTGTGCATGATAATCATCATCCTATTTCTGATTATATTTCATATAATTGAGTAAAAGAAAAGAGACTACTAAAAATGTAAAATGTGAGACCACTTGGAGGGAGAAGTCTGGGTAAAGAAAGTTATTAACATAAACATGAACAAAGAGTCAAAGAGATCATGACTTGGAAAGTAAAAGAGTAGGAATCCTGCTCTTCCGTACCTATTGTTCAAAATAAAGAACACCACCCTGAGATAGGGTGCAATACGGAATGGAAGATAGTAGTTTACGGGGAAAAGAATGTAGACGACAATATCTGCAACCAAGATAAACAGCAAAATGACCTGAAAAATCAAGCCAAAAATGAAAGAAGTTAAAGAAAATTAACTATAGTTTCTGTGAGAGTATCAAGCAAATTGATTCACCAACTCCAACCTCTGGAAATTCTTTTCGCAAGATGCTTTATGGAAAATCCAGTAATAGGTCAGTTTTCTACAGAAAAAAGTGCAAGCAGAATACCAAGAGTTGCTTATGATTGACACAGTTGACTTCCTGAGTTTATCAGAGAACTTTTACGTGAGACTTACCCTTTGATTGTGGACAAATTGGAAGGGAAAGTAGAAAGAGGGAAAATAGAAAATGATTTTGACGTTCGAACCTTGCCGCAAGCAAAAGCTTGGTATTTAAAATGAAGGGTAGAGGGGCGGGCCAATATCCACCAAGTTTCGAACCGTGCGCCACTGGCCCTCGAGGTTTTCTCAGTTATCAAAAAACATTTATCTTCACAAACTAGTGATACATTTGCGAGGAGGAACTGCAATGATTAACATTGAAAAAAAAAAATATTCTTAAGGAGAAACGCGGAAGTCTGGTTCCAAATACCTTCACTCTGTTAAGAAGACTTTTCCAGTAGAGATGGAAGCCTTCATATGATATTGGAAATAAAATGTGTATCATAAGAATTAAAAGAGTAACACCCTGCAGAAGACCGTTTGAAAGAAAAAGTTAGCAAAGCCAGGAAGAATAAGGTAAGCTAGTCAGCTATACACAGATCTCTAGTGCTAATGTTTTTACATTTTACACCAGTCTCCTATAGCCTAATAAGTCACCAAAGAAGTTCCTCTTCATAAGATACCTCGCCAAGTACATAGCTGTAGTACTATATGCGTCCAGAGTAGGCCCCTATTACTTAATAATGGACCAATGACTTTTCTTCGTCTAACTTCTCTGGGAAACCACTAAGCAACAAGAACAAGAATGAAAAAAAAGAAGCTCATGGTGCCATAATAGAACAGCCTTTACTTCTCATGTAATGATAATTGAGTCATGGCTTTAAGTATGAAGTGGAAGTCTTTGTTTCACATTTTCGAGTTCCTATAGCAAAGTGATTTCAGTTTCATGCAGCAAAAAATAAGATCTCATGCATCATGCCTCGACACTAGGAGGCAGCAACTACTCCTAATTGAGGACAGCTGTTAAAATAATCAAACTTTACGAAAGTCGAATCAATAAAATTTTCCATAGATTAGGAAATATTCCGAACCATCCATTCGTTCTGTTTAAAAGATTAGCTTCTAGCTTTAGATATCAAAGACTCTAAATATAACAAATAAACCAGCTTACAAACCTTACCTCATATATAAGGGACTCGGTACGAGTCAAGTATGGAAGCTCTCCTAGATAATAGTAGTCTCTGTTAATACAAGACTCAGCTAAATGCTTAAAACACCACAGTGGTCTCTGAGCAAAGAGAAACAGGAAAACAATGAAACTAAGACTGTCAGTTCTAAGAAAAAGTGGGAAGTCAACACACCGAGAAAAAAGAAAATTTGAAGCGGGGATAGGGCAGTAAGAGAACTTTACAAACCTCAAGGAAGTTTAAAATGACTAGTGCAAGGGAATTAAATGTCCCAATCACTAAGTGAAAATCAGTAAACATGAAGTACAATGGTGCTGCCTTCTCAAAGCTAGATCCCTCAAGAATTTCCTCCGGTAGACCAACGCCATCTTCAGCCTGCAGGTGTAACTTGCAGCATTTATATCTCACCAAACATTGCTAAACAGAAAACATCAGTTTTATTAGTAAAGTGGACCTTGAACCTAGTCGCGGAGACAGAATTTTCACTAAGGGGATTCAAAATATAAGTGTAAATACAAAAAGAAGCCGAGGGGATTCAATCTATGTGAATATAGTTATGTGAATATATGTAATTAGTCCTAGTCCCTTATGTAATAGGAGCAGGTTATGTGTATGTATACATATAAATAAAAGAGAAGAAAGTAGAAGATGGAAAATACTGCGATGTTATTTATTTGATTGTATGGCAAACCATTTATACAGCAACAAGATAAACTTGAAAAAGATAATACCTATCAGAAAAGAGCCTAAATAGGAGGAGAGAGTTACAACAAATTCCTAAAGATTAGTAACTACAAAGTAGAATTCTACAGTAGTAAGGAATCCTAGAGTAAACAGTAATCAGCCGTTATTACGCCCCCGCAAGTTGGTGGTGTCAACAACACCCAACTTGGAAAATTGCTTGACAAACGAGGCTCTTGGAAGTGGTTTAGTAAGTATATCTGCCACTTGATCAGCCGAGTGAAGGTGTTGAACTTCGATTTCCTTGTTTTGAACTTGTTCACGAACAAAGTGAAAGTCAATAGCAATATGCTTCATACGACTATGAAACACCGGGTTGGCGCAAATGTAGGTGGTATTGAGATTGTCACAAAAGATCTGAGGAGTGGTTGAGGAGTGGTTGATATACAGAAGCGAAGCTCATTGAGTAAACTTCTTAGCCAATTGGTCTCAGTAGCTGCAACAACCCGATATTCTGCTTCTATGGAGGAGCGGGAAACAGATCTTTGCTTCTTAGAGGACCATGATATCGGAGAGCTGCCAAGGTAAACAACATAACCTGTAGTGGAGGTTCGATCAAGAGGATCTCCAGCCCAGTCAGAATCCGAGTAGGCTAGAAGACGATGATCACGTTCTTTAGCAATTCGGAGACCAAACGAAGATGTCTGGTGAAGATACCGAAGGAGACGCTTCGTGGATGCCAATGAGATATTGAGGGTTGGTGCATGGACTGTGAGAGTTTGCTAACAGCAAAAGCAATGTTCGGACGTGTAAAGGAAAGATAATGAAGTTTACCAATTATCCGCCTAAGAGAGCCATCTACTAGAGAATCTTCAGCAGATTCTGGGAAAACAACAATAGAAGCCATTGGCGTTGGAACATCCTTGCAATTGTGCATATTAACTTCTTGTAACAGATTTGTGATGTATTTTTGTTGAGACAACAAAAGACCGCCTGTATAAGAAAAGACTTCAACACCAAGGAAATAATGAAGTGGACCAAAATCCTTTAGTGAAAATCGGGTTACAAGATTTTCAATAATGTTTTGAACTCCACGAATTTGATTGCCCGTAACAATTATGTCATCAACATAAACTAGTATATAAGCAGTAAACTCAGAATTATGCATGATGAACAATGATGAATCAGATTGGGATTTAATAAATCCCGAAGTAACAAGATAATTTTTGAGTTCAGTGTACCAGGACCTGGGAGCTTGTTTAAGGCCATATATAGCTTTGTGCAGCTTGCAAACATGTGTAGGATGTGTAGAAGCTTCGAAACCAGGTGGTTGATGCATATAGACCTCCTCGTCAAGGCGACCTTCCAGGAAGGCACTATTGATATCAAGTTGACGGATGGGCCAGCTCTGTTGTGTCGCAATTGCAAGAACGAGTCGAACAGTTGCGGGCTTTACCACAGGACTAAAAGTACATTGAAAATCAAGGCCAGGTCGTTGTGTGAACCCTTTGGCAACTAGGCAAGCTTTGTACCTGTCAACAGAACCATCATGATGATATTTAACTCGAAAAAGCCACTTACAATCCACCACGTTTTTCGAAGGATCACATGGTACCAGATCCCATGTCCAGATCCCATGTCCGGTTCCGAACTAAGGCTTCAAATTCATTTTTCATAGCTTCATGCCACTGTTGGACTTGTTGAGCTTGCTTAAAGGTTCTAGGTATGGAGTAAGTGGTTTGAACAGCAGTGTGAAATTGTTTGGGCTTAAGGCTGTTGGTTTTAGACCGAGTAATCATATGATGAGTGGATGTCAATCTAGAGTCAGAGGCAACAGGGGAAGGTTGTGAGGCGACGGAAGGTGAGACAGGTGATGGGGAAGAAGGTTGTATCATAGGGTTCTGGGTCAAAGGTCCAGTGGACTTATTCCGGCGCTGGTAAGTGACTATTGTGGATTGAGGCTAAGCGTTTTAAATGGGGAGAAGGGTGAACTGGTGAGGCAGAACAATTTAGTTGAGGGGAATCATGGCTGGCAACTGAGTTTGGTGTGGCAAGAGGAGGGGGCAGCAGAGATGTTGGAGAAGGAGACGGACTGTCAGATAAGTGAGAAACCGAATTACTTGAGATGGTGGCACCTGTTGGGGCAGAGGAGACGAGTGAGTGAGTGTCCACGGGCTGTTGTACATTCTGAGTAGGAAGCTCATAACAGACATTTGAACTCAAAGTATTATCCACTTGTGGTTGTTCAGTTGAACAAATCTCCCAAGATACATTTTTATCGAGTGTAATTTTCAAATGGGAAAAAATATTTTCAACTGGGAATTTATTTTCCAGAAATAAGACATCACGTGATAAATAAATTTTAAAAGTTAAAGGATCAAAACATTGATGGCAGTAATGTTTATTTGAAAATCCTAAATAAACACATGGTGTCGAACGGGGCTCTAATTTATTTTTGGCATATGATTTGAGCCATGGATAGCACAAGCATCCAAATACTTTAATAGAGTCATACTTGGGCATAGTTTGAAATAAAATTTCAAAGGGGCTCTTATGCTGAAGATTGGATGTAGTGAGTCTGTTTATAAGATAAACAGCTTGTTGACAGGCAAAACTCCAAAAGTGCGAGGGTAAAGATGCTTGGTGCAGCAAGGTTCTAGCAGTTTCAATAACATGTCGGTGTCGTCTTTCGACTAGAGCAACTCTTTGCGGAGTATATGAGGGTGACACTAAGTGTTCTATGCCATGTGTTTTGAGATAGGACTGTAAACATTGAAATTCACCACCACCGTCAGTGTAAAGAGATTGAATTTTGGTGTTGAATTTGCGTTCAAGCAATGGATGCAAAGTTTGAAAAGCTTCAAGCTTTCATTTTTTGATTTCAAAGTGAACAACCAATTGGTCAACAAATAACACATAATATCTTCTTTTATCAAATGACAAAACCGGAGATGGACCCCATAAATTGCTATAAAGGATTTGCAGTGGCTTGTTACTTTGCAATGAATTTTCGAAAAAAGTCAACCTGTGCATTTTATTTGAATAACAGGAATTACAAATGGAACTAGCTTTATGATCTGAAACAGGAACGGAAAAATTATTCAAGATAGTATTTAAAACGCGACGACTAGGATGACCTAAACGCCGATGCCACAGGTGAATTGGAACAGCCACATTGCATTGAGGAGGACGATGTGCACAACCCGATGGCCACTCGTACAACCCATCTTTATTTTGCCCGCGAACTAGAGACGCCCCTGTACTCAGATCCTTCACAAGATAATGAAAAGGAAAGAATTCAATAGATGAATGATTATCACGACAAAACTTAGAAACATAAATAAGGTTACTTTTTATGGCAGGAAAACATACGTTATTGAGAAGTTTACAATTATGATTTGAAACACTTATGTTAGAGTTACCAGTATGGGATATTGGTATGGTGTTACCATTTCCCATAGTTATCTCTTCAGTGCCGTGGTAATCATGTACCGTGGTTAGGCTTTGAGCATCAGATGCAATATGATGAGTGGCTCCACTGTCCACGGGGTCTGTTGAGGAGAAAAACGAGCAGCAAAGTTTGCCCGAGCTTGCAGATGATCATGTGACTGCGATCTGCATACTCTAGCGGAATGACCTACACACACATAGTTGACAGCGAAGGTTTTTGTCAAAGGGCTACTGCTGGTTGTTTCTTCGTGGGCGCCATGGTTGTGTTTGCCATTGCTGATTGTTGACAGGTGCATTTGGACCTGGACGACAATTGCTGGAGTTAGGATTATTACCCTGACGAGGAGGAGTTGGTGTAGTCTTTTGTGCTACAGCAGCGATAATAGGCGTGGAAACGGCTTCTTGTCTTCCTCGTGCTTTAGGAAAAGCTCATGATCCAGAAGCTTTTCATAAAGCTCTTCATAGGAAATTATAAAATCCCGAGCACGAATGGCAGCAGAGAGTTCGCGAAATTCAGATCTGAGTCCACTAAGTATTTTAACGATGAGTTCAGCGTTTGATACAGGGGCACCAGCAGTTGCAAGTTCATCATAGATCGATCGAACTTGATGAAGATAATCGGTGATCGGACGAGAGTCTTTAGTGAGGCGAGCCAATCGATCACGTAAGCTGAAAATTCTTGTTTGAGAATTGTTCGCATACGCAGTATGCAAAGCATCCCTGGCAGCTTTGGCGGAGACTACAACAGCAACAGTAGGAGCAAGTGTAGGATCAACAGAGGCCAAGATAGCATTTTGAATTAACTGATCTTGGCGATACCACAGAACAAATGCAGGGTTATCCACATCTTGATTGTTTTGAGAGATGGTGCGTGTAGGGGAAGGGATGGAGCCATCGAGATGCCCATAGAGATTGTGGCCACACATAAGCATTGAAACTTGAGCTTTCTACAAGGAGAAATTGTGACTGCCAGTTAATTTTATGGGCAGTTGCGTAAGAGATTGAATTGGACAATAGTAATGGCGTTGTTGACTCCATCAGCATTGGTCACAGAAATATTGGCGGCCATTTGAGTGGTTGAGCTAGTAAGCGGGAAAAAAATAGAGGATCGACTCGTGGGAGTTTAGTGTCATTCTGATACCATAAAAGAGAAGAAAGTAGAAGATGGAAAATAGTGCGATGTTATTTGATTGTATGGCAGACCATTTATACAGATATGTACAGTAGATGCAGCAACAAGATAAACTTGAAAAAGATAATACCTATTAAAAAAAAGCCTAAATAGGAGGAGAGAGTTACAACAAATTCCTAAAGATCAGTAACTACAAAATAGAATTCTACAGTAGTAAGGAATCCTAGAGTAAGCAGTAATCAACCGTTATTAATAAATAGAGCTCATTGTAACATAGAATATCAATCAATAATATTTTTTCCCGTGCTTTCTCACATGGTATCAGAGCAACCGTGAGAAATTTATCGATGTGCATAAATTCTAGCGACTTCGGGAAGAGAAAAAAAAAGGGTCAACCGGAAGCCCTTTTTCCGGCAAAAAAAGGTATGTCGGCGCCCAACCCACTAAAAAACCAACACCACCCGGAAGTAGATCAAAGCTCGGCGCCCAACCCACTAAAAAATCTCCGGCAGAAAAGGCTGCACGCGCCCCCACGCGCTGCCGGAAGAAATTCTACGGCGGTGTTCTGACGCCCACGCGCCGGCGCGTGAGGCTGTTTCTGGTCAGATTTCCGGAAAGCTTCTTCAGGACAATGTCTTCTCCTCACAAATCCGAACCTACTCATCCAATTTAAATCAAATTCCGACCACTTTAATATTTTTCCGATGATTTTTCCGGCGTGAACACTAATTTCCAGAAAATTTCTGCTTTTTCCGGTGCAATATTATAATGGCACTCATATCTGAAGCCTTAAATTCACAATCCGCTGGATCAAATGCAATGAATCCAATCCAGATGGTTTCTTTACCGGATTATATTAAGTTCGTTCCTTCAGTCTAAAGCACGTAAACACACATCTTCAGGATTAGCCTCCGTTGTTCCAACAGATAGTAGCGTGACTTGTGTCTTTCAATCTTCAACCTCTGAGTCTTGGGTCATTGATTCGAGTGCATCTGATTATATTTTTTGGTAACAAATCTCTTTTCACTAGTATTTCATATTCTCAATCTCCTCCTACAGTCACAATGGCCAATGGGTCTCAAACAATGGCAACTGCAATAGGTCAAGCAAGTCCACTTCCTTCCTTACCTTTAGACTCAATTCTTTATGTTCCCGGTAGTCCTTTTAATCTCATAGCCGTTAGTCGCTTAGCCAAATCACTTAAATTGCTGTTTTATTTCTTGATGACCTTGTTTATACAGGAACGCAGTACGGGGCGGATCATTGGTACCGGACGTGAATCAAATGTACTTTATTACCTTATCCTTGCAAAATCACTTGGACTCACATCATATCTTCCTTCAACCCGTTACTGATTCGCCAGATTTATTACATAAAACGTTGGGACATCTCAGTTTGTCAAAACTTCAGAAAATGGTACCTGACTTATCTCACTTGTCCACTCTAGAGTGTGAGTCATGTCAGCTCGGTAAGCATACCCGCTCTCATTTCCCGCGGTGTCTTGATAATCAGAGTCACCTTTTACTTTAGTCCATTCAGATGTTTGGGGTCCTAGTCGGGTCAGTTCTACCTTGGGATTCCACTACTTTGTCAGTTTCATTGATGATTATTCCAGGTGCACATGGATATTTTTGATGAAAAATCGATCTGAGTTGTTTTCTATCCGCACATTTCGTAGTGATAATGCCCTAGAGTTTTTGTCTTCCCCATTTCAGACCTTCCACACTGAAATTCAAAATCAAGTTGGGGTTTCTATCCGCACATTTCGTAGTGATAATGCCCTAGAGTATTTGTCTTCCCCATTTCAGCGGTATATGAACTCCCATGGGATTATTCATCAAACATCTTGTCCGTACACATCCCAACAAAATGGGGTAACTGAAAGAAAGAACATACATCTTATTGAAACTGCTCGTACCCTGCTCATACAATCTCATATTCCGCTGCGTTTTTTGGGGATGCAGTTCTTACATCTTGCTATCTTATTAATCGTATGCCATCTTCAGCTATCCATAATCAAGTTCCATTCTCTGTCCTGTTTCCCCACTTACCTTTGTTCTCTCTTCCACCCCGTGTCTTTGGGAGTACGTGTTTTATTCATAACCTTACTCCAGGAAAAGATAAGTTAGCTCCTCGTGCTCTTAAGTGCATATTTCTGGGTTACTCGAGAACGCAAAAGGGACTAGGACTAATTACATGTATTCACATAACTATTCTAACACTATTATTTATATACAAACAATAATCTTTGACCTTGTATATACAGTTGTGCCTCCTAGCTCCGCCTCTGCTTGAACCTAACTTAACCCACAAGCTGCATCATGAACTGTAGGCGGATGCAATGATGTAATAATGGTTCAACTATACCCAGTATTTTTCATACGGAGTATAAATATATGTGAAAAATTACTAAACTTTTAACAAATACTAAGTTCTTAACCCATAATTACAAGAAAATACAAATAGATTCAGTAGTGAGAAGTTAGGTTAGTGTAACTAACTCTCACTCAGATAAAGGAAGACATCTCTGTAATTTCTAGGCAGCTTTTGGAGTTTACAAGATTGAATGAACTCTCTCTCCGCCGAATTCTCTGATTTCCCCCTCTAAATTGTTCAGACAATTTCTTGATTTGTTGACTGAATTTCACTTATAGCGTTGCTTAAACCAAACTTAACACCATCAAGATAGGTTCCCGTATTTTCATATGGCTTATAATTGTGGAACAAAGAAATTAAAATGAGGAGAGAAATCAAAACGTACAAGATCAACTAAAGCAGCAGCTTTCTGATAGGGTGAACCTGAAGCAATAGCATCTGATCTGCGGTTAAACCTCGGACCGCCACTACTCCTTTTATTCTGGTCGGCTAGCTGAGCTGACTCTTCCACCGTCATCCCCAGCTTAATTAATTCTCTTTGCTCTCCAGCTAGCCTCTGTGTATTATGAAACCTAGCTAGCTAGCTAGCTAGCTATACCAGCAGAATGGGAAGATGAGAGAAGAAAGGGTACGGTCACTTTCCTAAAATACGACTACTTGAAAAACAAGGATGCAAAATATAGAGCAACTCGTCAGCTTCGCACTAACTAAAATTTTCAAAGTTCAACACTGCCAATCCATGACTTGTCTTTTTGTCTGTATATATATTAGGTTCTCATGTTACCTTGTTAAATTTCTGCAACTCCAACTTCTTTATTCAAGCAGCTACAACGTGAAAAATCAAAAAAATTAGTTAGATATTAATAAATGATTATAGGCACTACAGCACCCGTATTTCTTTATAGCTAACAGACTGTCGCTCTAGCGGATCTATCGGCAACAACCTTTCTGCTTCGGCTTCTACCGAGATAGGTATATTACACATCTTGATTTGTTGCTATTGTTTTTACACTGCTAATACTTTACTAACCTCATAAACAGTATAATATGTTAAAATATATTGATCTAATAACAAATATTTACATTATTGTATTTTTTAACTTAGATTTTCCTTCAATCTTTTCAAAAGTCGTCTTATAATTAACTGCATTTGATGAGTTAATTAATGAACCTGTATAAAAAGTAACCAGATAAATATTTTAGGTACCGACTTCACCTAAATAGTTAATTAGTCATTGTACCATATATATATATATGAGAACTATTAAGATGAAGTCACAGGAAAGAAATTTGAGAAAGCACTGTTCAGGTTCAAACAAACAGAGACAGCATGCAGCAGACACATGTGACAAAAATATATATTAAATGAGATTTTCGAGATGCAGCCGACATGTAGCAATAGCAGTTAGCACATGCATAAGAATGACAGTGACACCTGACATGCATATTTTTGGAACATACAAGTTTGTCGAATCAATTTTTTTCTTTTGGTGTGTGTGTGAAAAAACAAGCTTGAGACCTCGTTTTTATTCAACCTGACGAGATTCTTTCTTAATTTTATTTTATTTTAATTTTACTTTATAAAGCGGAGATCTTTAGTGAAAGTAGAACTCCAATTCCCAACAAAATTTTTGTTTTTTTTTGTTTTTGTTTGAGCCTACTCCTTTTCTTTTGGCCATTTAAAAAAAGATCTGCTTGCCATACCACTTTCCTTTGCCACGCGGTGCAAATAACGGTAAAAGTTTAACTGTACGTGATTAAATATGCTTTTTATACTTAGTAAATGATAAATTAATAGTATGTTCTATCACCTTATTATGACAAATACTTTGAAAATAATGACACTACATAGTCGCGGTTAAAATAATAGCCAAAAAAATATAATATAAAATTTGTAATTTTTTTTTTATATATATATACATTATGTATCTTATATACAAAAATTATACAAATTTTTTATATACTTTTCCGACTATCAGATATAAATAGTTTCTGACGCGGCCTAAAAATGATAATACCCCTAAATACTTTATGTCGTTTGGTATAAACATCAGCATGGACACTCATGCAGCAATGACCAATGCACACGAAAACACATACATATTTATATGCTCTCTGTTATAACTCAGAAATTGCAAGATAGTTATAGGCTTATAGCAGTGAGCTGCATCTATAAATACTGTGGTTACATGCATGTTGTGCACGAGGCGAATGCAAGGCATTGGTATCGGGTTCAACTGAACCCGGTACTTTTGATGCCGAGCATAAATATATGTGTAAAAATTTAATACTATTGTAATATATAGCGATATGAACTCATAACTTTAAAATATAATGGGTTCAATGATAAAAAATTTACAGGTTAAACCCATAAACTTAAATCTTAAATCCGCCTCTAGTAAACCTGGGAAGGGTTCAGAGGGGAGCGTAAGTGAAAGATGGGGCATCGTATACATTCCTAATAAATAGTGTTAATGTACAAGTAAACCTCGTAGATTAGTGGAGGCATTTATTTTTGTTCGAAATATATAATACATTTTTGCTTGAGGTTACCTCGGAGGTAGTATTCTTCCTTATGATATATTATTAGGGACGCTTCTATTTTATTAAGTAATATACACCGTCAAGCGTAAGAAATTTTTACACTATCAAGTCATCTTTTATCTGTTGTAGTAGGTTAGGCATTTGCCATGCTCTTGTCATTCTCTCAGCATGAAATACATCTGAAAGGTGCATTCCCATTTTCACTAACAATTGTAATTTACGGGGATGATAATTTAAAAATAGCTAAATTTACAAGTGGCAGCTGAAAAATAGCCACAATTTCAAAAATAATCGAAATTTAACCACTTTTCATGTAAAGATAAATTTGAACGAAAACTCTGTTCAAAATTCGAAAAATATTCCAGTATAATATACTAGAGTTCGAATTTTTTACATGTTAACTTCCAACATAATATACGGATCTCTAGCATAATATGCTGGAAATTCATACACATGTGCACCAATCTCCGGTATATTATGTTCTTTCTATGTTGCAGCAAAATAGTGGCTACTTTTCAATTATCAGTCCGAAAACTCGTTAGTCCGTGCTATTTTCACGATATCCAGAGAAGCAGTATCCAGAATGATTAATTGTTTTATTTTCCTTTTCACGAGGAATGGTGCAGAAGATTGTTCACTATTTCGTGTCAAAGCAACCTTATATATGTGCTTTCATGAAAATGATGTGAAACACACACACCCCACAAAAATCTGTACGGTACAAGCATTTCAGCTATGTTCTCCAACAAAACAAGAACATCAATACATATTGGCTATATAGCCTAAATTCTCCACAATTGGTTCCCAAGATTTATTTTGCATCACCTTAAACAAGTAATTAACATAAATATATGCATCAATTAAACAATAGACCGCATAGAGTGAAAAACTAAAAATTGTTGAGTACATCATGTTTTAACTTGAATGTTTGAGCAGCAGAGTGCAAAACTACAAGCAAGCAACGCACAATATTGAGATATACAGCAGCGTGTGAGGTGTTCATAGGTGCAACGAGGGCATCTTTCCCTTACATCCTTTCCCAAAGGTCCAGATAAATGATGCTACATTACTTTGGCTAATTACATGTTTGAGTGGAGCAGCTAAAATTTTGTTTAGGCTTGATGGAATTTACACTAGAGAGCACGCTACAATTCACGTTACTCACACATAAAAACATTTCTCTTCACCGCCAAAATAACTCAACTTCTGATGTTCACACGACTGCAGAAAGCTGAAATTAGTGGAAACATAATACAGTAGTTAAGAGCCAACAGATTGACACCTAACATGCAAGCATTTCTGTCAAATTTACAATCAGAAATGTTTTTGGACATATTAGTGTATGTCCACATAATGATGAAGGATGCAATACTAAAGAAGGTTTACGGGAAAAAATAACAAAGATTAAAATTAAACAAAGGAAAAATTGAAGTTACCAGCATGGAGAAAGGAGCAAACTTATGGATTCTCATTGGAGCATTCTGTTAGTTCAGATCTCAACATGTGATGGAGGAGGAAATCTACTCGCTGGCTCCGAGTCTTAGTGCTGTACAATGGAAGAAGTTATCAATCAGAAAATCAGTTACATCCTATATGCGTTAATGAAAATTTCTCATAGTTTAAAATTAGTTAATAACACATACCCAACATTACGTCGCCGCTCCCTTTTTGCTTCCTGAATTATAGAAAGAGAATTCAGGTTCACAAGACTACTTAGAAATAAAGTGTATAAATACTTACTATTTAGCAAAGATAACACTGTTAAGTAACGAAATAAGAGATTTACATCTACAAGGTTAGTATCAATTGGCTTGTTTAACGAGGACTTGGTTCAAGACTAAAGGAGCAAACCAGAGGGTAGGCTGGTGGAAAGACATAAAAGTCTTGAAAATTTGAGGGTTATATAGTGATGAAAGCTGAGAATAAAATTTAGTATGTTATGGGACAAAAGAGTATGGGATGGGGAAATTAGCAGCTTGGGGGCTCACACTATCACTTGCAAGTTTTTTGGGAAATCACAGGAACTTATTTGGCACTTATCTAGTGTGTATGCACCGAATGACAGAAGAGACAGGGAAGAAGTGTGGTGGGAATTGGCAGGGGCCAGGGGTTTATTTGATGGACCATGGGTGGTTTGTGGAGATTTTAATACTGTGAGATTTCCATCAGAAAAGAAAAACTGCAACAGAATTACAAGAGGGATGAAGGATTTCACTGATTTTATTGAAGATATGGATCTAGTAGATATGCAGTTAGCAGGAGGCAAATACACATGGAGAAAAAGTGACAATCATAATATAGCTGCTAGGCTGGACAGATTTCTAGTATCTGTTGACTGGAATGAAGGATTTAGGAACATCAAACAATCAATACTTCATAGAGTAACCTCAGACCACTCACCACTGATGCTTCAATGTGGGAACTGGGATCCAGTCAAATCTTACTTTATGTTTGAAAACTGATGGTTGCAAACAGATGGATTTACGGATAGAGTTAAAGATTGGTGGAATTCCTTTAGTTGTGAAGGAAGTCCTGACTTTCAAGCTCAAAGCCTTGAAAGGAAAACTTAAAGAATGGAGCAAAACTTTACAAGGAAATCTGGAGTTGCAAAAAACAAGTGTCCTTAACCAGCTTGCACAATTGGAGGAGATCCACGACCAGAGGCCTCTGAATGAAGAGGAAATTTATGCAAAAGCAGCCTTAGCTATGGAGTTTGAGGACATCCCAAAGCATGAGGAGGAGGCCTGGAGGCAAAGATCCAGAGCCTTGTGGTTGAAGCAAGGGGATAAGAACACAAAATTTTTTCACAGAACCGCCAATTCACATAGGAGATATAATCATATTGAGCAGTTGGAAGTACAGGGGGAGTTGATACAGAATCCAGAATCCTGGTGAGATCAAGAAAGGGATTGTCACTTTCTACCAAAAGCTATATACTGAAGAAGAGGTTTGGAGACCACAAGGTAATCTTAGGAACTATCCTATGCTTACTCAGAAGACAATCAACTGCTCCAAGGTCCTTTTGGTATTCAGGAAATCTGGGATAGTGTGAAGGCATGTGCAGGGGATAAAGCCCCCGGACCTGAGGGCTACTCAATGGCCTTCTTCATTCACTGCTGGGAAGTGGTGAACGAGGAAGTAATAGCTGCAGTTCAAAATTTCTATGACCAGGGTATTTTTGAAAAGAGTTTCAATGCCACCTTTGTGGCATTGATTCCCAAGAAGGTGGGAAGCAAGGAACTGAAAGACTTCAGGCCTGATAGGTAGCATCTACAAAATCATCTCCAAGTTATTGACAGAGAGACTTAAGAAAGTAGTGAATAAGCTGGTGGATATTCAACAGATGGCTTTCATTAAAGGTAGGCAAATAATGGATACCATTTTAATTGCCAATGAATGCGTGGATGCAAGGATATTAAGCAAGAGGCCTGGCATCTTATGCAAATTGGACATTGGAAAGGCTTATGACTATTTGAATTGGAACTTTCTGCTTGATACTATGAGGAAGTTGGGCTTTGGTGGTAGGTGGGTTCATTGGATTAAGGTTTGTATCAGCACAGTAAGATTCTCAATACTAATTAATGGAACACCAGCTGGCTTCTTTCCTTCGCAAAGGGGCTTAAGGCAGGGGGACCCCTTGTCTCCTTTTTTATTCATCATTGAGATGGAAGGCCTGAATAATATGTTGAAGACGGCTCAAACAAACAATTGGATAAGGGGATTCAGGGTAAACTCCAGAGTAGGTAGTCAATTGGAGATTTCTCATTTGCAATGTGCTGATGACACTCTTGTGTTCTGTGAAGCTGATAAAGAACATTTGCTAATGCTAAGGATTATTTTTATTCTGTTTGAGACCACATCTGGTTTACATATTAACTGGAATAAAAGTTTTATTTATCCTGTTAATGAGGTGACAGAGCTTCAAAATTTGGCTGAAATCCTTGGAGGAAAAATCGGGTCGTTACCTACAGTATATTTGGGGATGCAAAAACAAGTCAAAAGGGATATGGAATGGGGTCTTAGAGAAATGTGAGAAGAAGCTAGCTAACAGGAAGAGCCAATACCTGTCTATGAGAGGAAGATTAATCTTGATTAACTCAGTACTTGATGCTATGCCTACATATATGATGTCTTTATTCCCAATCCCAGTGAATGTGGTGAACAGAATAGATGCCTTGAGAAGAAATTTCTTATGGGATGAAAACAGTGAGAAGAAGAAAATTCACTTGGTCAGATGGAATTCCCTTACCTGTAACAAGAAGGAAGGGGGGTTGGGAATTAAGAATTTGAAAATTAAGAATCAAAGTTTATTGATGAAGTGGTTATGGAGATTTGCTTCAGAAGAACATTCACTGTGGAAAGAGGTAGTCAAACAAAAGTATGGCATGGAAGGAAAGTGGACAACCAAGCATGTGAGAAGCCCCTGTGGGGTCAGTTTGTGAAAGTCTGTTAGAAACTTGTGGCCTAAGCTCATTAACAAGGCAAGCTTCAGAGTTGGAAATGGTAGAAAAGTATCTTTCCGGGAGGATAATTGGCTAGGCCATGCTTTACTGAAACAACTTTTTCCAGACATATATCTACTAAATCAACAGCAAGAAGCAACAATAGGAGATGTGTGGTCAAACCAGGGGTGGAGTCTTACCTTCAGGAGATTACTGAATGATTGGGAGATTGATCGAATTTCAGATTTCTACAAGACCTTGGAACAATTCAAAGGGACCTCCAATGCTGAAGATGGTGTGACATGGCAAGGGAATAGCAAAGGGAAGTTCTCAGTCAAAGCAGCATATAAGGAATTCAATATTTTAAATAATCAGATTGGTTGTTGGCTATGGAAATTGATTTGGAAGGTTAAAATTCCTTATAAAGTGGCTTGATTTACATTGGTTGTTGGCAAAGGAGGCAGTACTAACCCAGGACAACTTGGTCAAGAGAGGATACCAACTTTGTTCTAGATGCTACCTATGTGGAGAAAAGGCAGAGACAATCAGTCATCTTTTTTTACACTTTTTTTACACTGTAGAGTGACTTCACAATTATGGAGGATTCATCAACTTGAGGGGATTCTTGTGGGTCATGCCAAGAAGGATTCTTGAAGTTCTATTCTGCTGGAACATAGAAGGCAACCTCTCAAGTCATAGAGAGATGGAAGATTGTCCCTGCTTGCATCTGGTGCACAATTTGGAAAGAAAGAAACCGAAGATGCTTTGAAGATAGATCCAGCAATATCCAAAAGATGAAAATGAATTGTTTAGTTCTTTTTTACTTTTGGTGTAAAGGAGAATACTTAGAAAACCATGAAGCTATTTTTGATATTTTAGAATCCTTATGAGAAGAAAAAGGATTAGGAGAGCTTCTCCTATACTCCACCTTGTAATTATGGACGACTCCACAGTTTCCGTGTAGTCTTTTTATTTATATATACAAATGTTACCTTTTCAAAAAAAAAAAATAACTGCTGCAGAAAAAGATGTGTGATGGTTGGTTTAAATGCAGAGAGTTGCAGATTCAATTCTGATCAATGGAGAGCCACTGTCACCATTTCCAGCTATGGTTTAAAGGCAAGGAGATCCTCTCTCCCCCTTCTTATTTGTTCTTTTCATGGAGTATTTCAGTAGAAGTTTAAAGGGAGTCAGTGAGGATAGAAGTTTCAAGTTTCATCCAAGGTGTAAGAAGTTGCAGATTATACAGCTTGATTTTGCAGATGGTCTTCTACTATTCTGCAAAGGTGAATTGAAGTCTGTCACTATGCTGATCCAATGCTTTCAACAATTCTCACAGGTATCTGGATTAATTGCCAATGTTGAGAAAAGTTCAATGTACTTTGGTGGTGTCCATCAGGATACTCAACAGAGTATTTTACAGGCTATTCAATTTAGTAAGGGTGAACTGCCTTTTAGATACTTAGGAATTCCCCTGAGTACAAAAAGGTTGTCTATTGTCCAATGCAAACCTCTAATAGACAAGATGCTGGCTAGGATCAAGTCATGGACCACTAGATACTTACCATATGCAGGAAGAATCCAACTTGTGAAGTCTGTGCTATATGCTATTCAAGTATATTGGTCACAGGTATTTATTCAGATGGTAGAATCTACTTGCAGAAGCTTTCTGTGGACTGGTGGAAGTGATCGTAGTAAAAGAGCACTGATTGCATGGGAAAGACTATGTCTTCCTCAAGCTGCTGGGGGTCGAAATATATTAGACATCTATGTGTGGAACTGGGCAGCTATTGGGAAACTTCTATGGAACATATGCAGGAAGAAAGACTGCTTGTGGGTAAGATGGATTCACTCCTATTATACCAAGACTGGGGAAGTATGGGACACTAAAACTACTCAAGCTTCATGGGTGGTACAGAAGATCATTAAAGCAAAAGCCCTGTTTGAACAGATAGGCTTAACTGAGACAGATGTAGCAACTATGAATAAGTACTCAATAAAGGAAATGTATGGAGCCTGTCGTGGGGAATTTCAGAAAGTTCCTTGGAGAAGATTAGTGTGCAACAATGCAGGGCAACCTAAATGGATACTCATTTTATTCTTGACACTTCACAGAAGACTACAAACAAATGAGAGGATTGCATGCTGGGCTAATATGGATAATATGGAATGTGCACTATGTGAGCAGGAGAGTGAAGATATTGATCACATATTGTTTGAGTGTATATATGCAAAACAGTTGTGGTCAAAACTTCTAGCTTGGCAAGGCATAAGAAGGGAAGTGTGGAACTGGCAGCATGAAGTTACATGGGCTATTGAGAATGCTACTGGGAAAGCTGCTCAACAGAAAGTATATAGGATGACACTAGCTGGTGGAGTATATCACTTGTGGCAGAAAAAGAATGCAAGAATTTTCGAGGCTAATAGAAGGTCTGCAGATCCAGTGACTAAGCAACTGATAAAGGAAATTCATGTTAGAGCTCGTAGAGTTAGAAGATTGGATAGCTGTATGAAAACTTTGAACTTTTATCCATAGGCAGTAGAATTGTGTATATGAGGCTGTGTAGAGATGAGCTTCAGTAAGTTTGGGACTAATGTCCAAACTGCTGTTTTCCAGATTTTGTGATGGCTGTAACTTGAGTTTTGCTGAAATAAAATATAATTACCAAAAAAAAATGCAGAGAGTTGGGGGATTTAACAATTGGAGGAAGTGAGGGAAGAAGAGTAGAGAAACAGGTTTTATAGGGCTGAAACTAAATATAGCTTGCACCAAAATATTTGTTGGTGTCATTTCCATGTGCTACTACATTTAGCAGTAATATTTTATTATGATTCGAAAAAAGCTTCTGTTCTTCTCTTTTTAAGAATGGCCTATCTGGTAGCTAATGAAGGAATATTTCTCTTTCTAAGTTTTGCTGGCTACAATTTTCATGAGGGTAAATAATAACAGAGCATTTCTATGATGATCCAAGAACTCCAACAACTTGCTAGAGTCTTTCAAGATGTTCCTGTCCGCAAAGGAATAGCAAGAAATAATTGTTCTGCTGTTCATAAACTAACCTTGTCATCACCATCCACACATCTCGCTGGTGCCTCTAGATCCATTTCAGCTTGAAAAGCTTCTAAGACAAATGCTACAATCTAAAAAAGTCCAAGCAAAGGTGAAGTGTTAGTTTATCGTTTCAGCACTGATACATGCTATAGGGCTATACAGAGGATAAATACTTAGGAAAGAAGAAAGTGTCCAAACACAAAGGAAAAGCAAATAAGATCAACTATAAAAAACAAATCATTAGCTAAAAGTTTCTAAAAAATAAGCAATATTACAACTTCTGTAATTTATTGAGCAGGAGAAGAACAATTAAGCTACCTTGCGTTGATATAGAATATAGTCGTCCACACAAACCAGTATTACTACAAGAACAATAACAACTCAGTATTCATTTTGCTCCATTTGGACCCATTTCATTCCAATATTCAAATGTATCAGTATCACTACCAAGAACATAAATGTTAGGCGCTTACATTCATGCATTACTTCTTACATATATCATTATCTGTGCATACTTAACTAAGCTTCTGAGACCATTTTGACAGCCATCAGAACAAATCTAGCAATTCTGAAAATAGCAGATGCCTTATCATTTACTTCAATCTATTACTCCTAGCGCTACGATCTAAGCAGGGGTTGTTTTCTTATTGACCCCTCAGGAAGGTCGCTGAAGTGGAAAGTCCAAAGGCTAGTGATGCTAACATGGCTGGGGAAGACCATGAAATCTCCGGAGATCTTAAGGTCATCAAGAAAATGGCAAGTCGACTCGTGCATGAATTATCCAGTGGTGATAAATGTCCAACTTCCCAATTAATGGCTCTAAATGGGCAGTCAACTGTATAGAATTCTTTAATTACTCTGTATGAACAAAAACTGGTACCTTTCTGTTCAAACATTTTCTCATTTATGAAATTTTTTAAATTGAATAAATATAAAATAAATATGAAGATCCAGAAATATCAGCAGCAAAACACGGAGGTAGCTTGAATTGGCTTGAATAAGACTACTTGAATATATATATATATATATATATATATATATATATATATATATGTGTGTGTGTGTGACAGATGTCCGTTATATGGGTGGGTAAACATATTTAGATTATATCTTCTCAGATGATTCATAATCTAAAGGAACTAAATCCTTTCCACTTAGGTAGGAGGAATCTTCCTGGCATGGGTTTAAAACATTTTGAGGTCAGCTTTGAGTGGTTTAACTTGTCCAAATTCCAACTTCCGTATCAATCATGGAGAGAGAAACCAAAGGTCTTAGGAAACATCAATTTGGATACAGAATATGTCCGGTCATCAAAATAATTATCTCTCAAGGGAATTTAAAGGCACATAAATTTAGCAGACAGCAGCTCATAAACATGTTGAATCACAAATAAAGCAATATAACAGTCTGTTTTGTGCATTAAGAGAAGAGGAGGGATCAAGAGCAGGCACACAAAACAGAGATAACAAACTGGATATCGATCTAGTATATCTTCAAGTACCTAGAGATCAAAAAATTGGCAGCCACTGGAGAAGTACCCTCATTTTATGCAAACAGACACATTACCAATGTAATTATGTTATCTGGTATAGTGAATCATGAGGACTTATCTCAACAATGAAATTGACTTTTTGGTTTGCTTTTATGTTTATGGAGAGCTTCAGTGGAGGTATAGAGACCAGACTTTGCAAAGAGTAGACATGGATGCTTACCAAATTTAACAGCCACAAAACTGAGATAAGATAGAAGCTGACAAAGTAAGCATAAGTCCAGGCAGTTCCTGTTAGTTCCTTGTAGCTCTGAAATGTTAGGAAATTATTATCAGCTACTTGGGCCACCCATTGTAATAAGATATACCTACTTAGATTCATCAAGTTAGGAAAGCAGCTAGGTCAGAACTGTCAAAATGGCATTAATCATCAACTCTTTGTATTAGCACGATAAAGCAAAATGCATGAAAGATGCAAAAACTGCAAATAGTTGTAACAACTAACATCTTACTACAGGTTACTCAAAGTTAATAAGTTCCCACGATTCATTGAATCCTCAAATACATAATTTAAACTTGTAAAGAAAGTCCACTTTGTTCACATACGGGCTAAAACTCAAAATAGCACTAAGAGAAACCAAACCTATGACTTATCAAGAAAAAAAACAGATTTGTGATATTGATAGAACGTTGATCTTTTAAACCACATAAGAAGGACGAGCAATGGTGTTGGCATTTCACAAACCACTCAAACATCAGAAATTTCCCAAGTGTCTTTGACTTCCATCTCTTTGGTGAGTACTCATTAAGCAGAAAAGAGAAACACTCTCCTCTCTCAAAATTGGTAATTACCACTGTACATAATAATCACCATCTCATAGCAGAGGAAATGTTCCTGAATAACAGAAATATCTCCCATATATGTACTTGTCAATATAAACATTATGAAAGAATCTGAGCATCAACCTAATGGTGGATGCTCAGCCTAATGGTCAAAGTCTTAGATCAGTGTAAAACATTTGAAAACCCTTACATAGTCATCTAGGATATTGGATGTCTCCAACATAACCTGATTATAGAGTTTATCAAGCAGACTTACAAGTGTCTGTCCAGGTCTACCAAAGGTTGGATCAGATACATGCCGAATATTTGAGCATCCAACCCAAAACTTTAAAGTTATGGGTGCGGTTACGAAAATGGACATTGGGCCTAATTCAACCCTAAAAGCTAGCTCATGAGGTGAGGATTTCCCAAAACCTTATAAGAAGGGAAGGCAACTGCTCATTCGCATGGGATATTTAACACCCCTGCCTTCCCCATGCATGGGACTGCGCATTGGTGCGTGGACAATATTAATTTGAGGCCCCATATTTGAAAAAAGAAAAACAGGAATAGGTCTAGCTCTAATAGGATTTTAAAGAATTTGAGCATCAAAATCCTAAAACCTTAAGCCAATTGGAGTAGTTCAGGATCATTTGAGCTCCTTTGGAAACCCTTACACAATCAATGAGGGACAAGTGTAATATTTTCTAGCAGGTACGGTAGTCTAGAACCATTATACTCTTTCGTAAACCCTAATCCAAGTGATGTGTGCACTGTATAAGTGAATGCACATGGATGTTACTTTTTCGTGTAGAATTCTCATTTTCTTAAAACCACAAGACAAGCTTTCATCTTAATTATCCAGGCGAATTTTTCCTCCAAAGGAATTAATTTACACTCTGTAAAGACAAATATCTATCACAGCATTGACGAAACACAACAAAGTTAGAATGCAGCCACTTAAGGATTGGGCTAGGCTCCAGTCACCAAAGTCATCATCCCTCATACCTATTTTTAAATGTGGCCCACTGGTTCAGTAAAATATTACCTTAAATTTGTGAAAAATGCAGGACTGATTTATGAAGAATTTCAATCATAAAAGACGACCCATACAAGTAAAAGATAGTTATTCTAAGCAGATACAATGGTAATTGAGGAAATCCTAAAATCAGGATACCTGCATCCACACTTGCCAGTTTCCCATCACCAATATATTGAAAAGTGTGACCATGCCATTTGGATAGTCATTGAAGTTAAAAAGCAAATAGCTTAGACTGTCAAGAAAACAAAATTGATAAATTGACTTCCAAGTGGAGAACAGCACAAGAATATGCAACAAGAAAAATGGATCTTGATATTATATGATAAATAGGATAAAATAGGTTCTTCCAAGAAGATAATTATGAAACAACAATAAGATTATCCCCTTGTCGTTTGTTGAGAAAAATTGTCCTGTAGAATGCTCTAATTTCACCATTGACAAAAGGATACTCGTTACCAGCAAGATCAGTTTGGGCTAAACTGGGGTTTCCAGTGTTGACAATCCCCCCAAAGATCTGTACAAGTTAAAAGAAGAAACTAAGGATGAAAAGGCAGAGGAAGCATAGGAAAATAGTAGACACACAATACTGTAATATCAACAAAGAAAATGATGAGGAAAAGATATTTCAGTTTCTTGTATGACGCCATATTGACTAAGATCTGCACCCAAAGGCAATCTAACAGAGAATAATCAATTTAAGGACAAGGAGGTCTATACTTCAGAAAGATAAAAAACAGAGTTCACCATTACCTCAGGACAAATTTTTTGAAAGCTACTTCATTTAATAAGCAGAAAATGAGAGGAATGAAATCCTAATGGAGTGATTAGCATAGTAATAGGCTAATAGCAACAAAAGAAGTCAAATGTACCTGTAAACCAAGAGAGCAATAAAAGCATAAGATGCAGAATATGGTCCCCAAGTATGGCATCAGACTTGGTATAAGGGTCAAAAATGTGGCAACAAAAGCACGATAGCGCTCAACGTGCATCAAGAGTCTTATTAATCGTAACATTCTTGCGATAAGAAGATAGCGAATCCTGTAAGCAACATAGTTGTCAGCACACAGAAGCATTTAGTCTAACCATAAGACAGGAGCGCTAAATTGTAAAGCATCAGAAAGAAAAGACACGGAGTAAAATGTGCAACCATATTCCTGTTTACTGTAAGCACCCAATAGTGGGTTTCTCATTCTCTTGCAGTGACACACATTGTACAAAAACATACTCTAAAAGTTTGATGATGCTATAATCTTTGGCAATCACATGAAGATGTGAATGTGCATTATACTAGGACTTGTACCACTGTAAGTACTCAAAAGAACATATTTCATTCTTTTACAGTTTCAAACATTCTAAGTTAATTAAAATACTCTAAACTTGACAATGCTAGAATCTCAAGCAATCACATGAAAATGTAATTTAGAACATAAGATATAAATTTTTGATTTCCTTCCAGCTAATGTATCGTTCTCGTGAACTATTTTGAATTTCCGTCCTCCTTGTAAGACCTAACCTAAATTTCCTCATTGCTGGGATGCAAAACATGCTCAACCTACTTGTGAAAATTTAAAAAGAAAAACTTTTAATTGACTTATTAACAATGTACACGAGGTGTTCCTAGGAGTCTTAGGTTATGTGTCCTATAGTAATTAATCCCAATACTAATAAGGTAAGTAAAATATTCTATAATTACATGTGGAATATCCTTTAGAATATTTTATATGATTTCTTTATTCAAGTATAACGAATCCAGATGTGTATGAATCACAAACATATTCATTTGGTATTCTAACATGTCCCCTCAAACTCAAAGTGGGGAAACCAGCTTGAGTTCACTTATTTTGAAAATATAGACGGTTGACCCTGGAACCATGCTGGAATAGTACACGATCATCAAAGGAAAAGCAGTACGAGAACTCTTTCCTTGGAGAGCCGTGGGTAACTGCACAGCTCGAAAGAAAGTGCTTCTTGCACTACGCACGGAGAGGAATCTATTCTCAATCACAGTAAAGAGATTTGGGGTTGAAAATATCCAAAAATTATCAAAGAAAGTTGAATTAACAGAACAATGACAGGAAATTTGAATTTTAGATGAGGGCGTCGGTTGCGCAAAAAGTAGCAACATTGGTTGCCCCTTATCGGTTGTTGGAGATAGGAGCACTGGTTGCCGGAGAGAGGAGCATCATCAGGCATCAAAAGTAACTAAAAGAAGAAAACATTGGCTCAACGGGCGGCACACATTGGTCGGTCGGCCTGCCAGTAGCGGAAGCTATTTGAGTCTCTCCCAAAATCGTTAGCTCTAATACCATGTGAAAATAGAACTTTTAATTGACTTATTAGCAATGTACAAGATGTGCTCCTTATTAAGGGTCTTAGGCATGTATAACATGGTAGGTAATCAATCCGTATACTAATAAGGTAAGTAATATATATCGAATATCCAAAAGTATCTTTTTGAATATTCTATACGATTTCCTAAATATAAACGTGTATGAATCTAGAAACAGATTCGTTTAATATTCTGACACCACTCATCCTCCTTCTAGAGACCATAAAAAGCAAATTATGTTATTAAGATCAATGCACGTTCACTATCATTATAAGCAAATATCATACAAGTTGCAAAAGGATAATTAAGAATTTATCTAATCATTCTCTAGCCTCTATTCTCTAGCTACAACACCTAAATCTTACTAATACCTCACTTTAAGAGTAGTATACAGAACACAGCACATAGAAAAAAAATCAAAACTCCATCCTATTGAGGAAGAAAAACAGCAATCAAATCATGGAAACAAGCATCTATTTCATTGCCTCCAAAAAGTTTTTTGCTTGTACATGGTAATATATTCAGAAAAATAATTGAAGTACTCATGAAATGCCAGAATTGCAAGAGTAGAAAATTTGGCAGTCCCTGCAATATGAGCTATAGAGGCCTTTACCATTCTCCGTTGGACAAGAAAGTCAGATCATCAGGGGCTACAAAAGTAGTTGTTTCTCCAATAACTGTGAAAATGGAATTCATCCATAAAATGAGTTAGAACCAGTAAAAGCAGAGAAAATGATTTTAGCAATCTCACTATGTCCACAGAAGTGAGAAGTGCCAATTAATGCTAAGAATTTCACAAACAGTAGCACTGATGAATGAGTTCACATAATTATACGTGTTTATTAGAAAATAAGATCGTTCTTTAACAGCCAGAGAAGTATTGGCAGTGGTGCACCATATTTTAGCAAAAAGACAAACAACCACCTCTAATAAATGAATTCAAATCATGGAAGTGCGCATATCTTTCAAGTAAGACACCATACTTCACATAAACTGCCATTTCCCAACATGACAAAATTGTATGCTATCTTTCCATTGAGTTTTTCTCTTCGGACGGCGTGGGCTGATGGAAGGACACAAGCAAGGTATATCACCAATAACCATCCAAGTTCAACTACTTTATTTGAGAGTTGTGAAGTCCTAGTAAATTAAAAGCTATAGAGGATCTCTTATCTCTTCTCTTTTCTCTATCCTTGACATAATATGCGTGAAGATAGGCGCCTGAGCTTAACTCAACCCCAAAAGCTAGCTTTTGAGGGGAGGAATTGCCCAAGACCACAACCCATTTATTCAATCAATGTGGGACTTAGTGCTCCCCTATAGCCTCAAGACTCAATTGGAGCGTGGATTACCCCGGGGGGGGGGGGGGGGGGGG
>ML241471.1:0-18753 GCA_005239495.1 Nicotiana undulata | reverse complement strand
GTGGGAGGTATGGGGGGAGGTTTGTGGGGGGGGGGTGGGGGGCGGGGGGGGGGCAACATTACGAAACACAACAACCGGGATCGATGGGCCTGGCTTTGATACCATGATAAGAAAATGGACCTTGGACCTAACTCAACCTAAAAAGCTAGCTCATAATGTGAGGATTACCCAAGACCATAGTCACAACCCATTCCCTCAACCAATGTGGGACTAAAAGAAACTGCAAGCATTATCAAACAAAGGTGTAGTAATATAGCGCATTTCAAAAGACACTTTCAGATACAGCCTTACATATGTTTTAAACTGTATATGAGTAGAGATCAAAGAAATAAAACTATGTGCCAAACAATTTGAAATGTCAATACAAGTGCTACTACAGTACTTGATATAAAATTTAATTAAGAGAAATCAGGGTTTAAAACATTTGAAACCTACCAATGACCCAAGTGACGACAAAATCAAATCGATTCTGACCATCCCTCCAATAGTTCTCAAAACCGTAAGTATACACTTTTAGTGCCGTCTCGATAACATACAGCCAGCCTGTGCAACAAAGTAGAAAATGGTAAAATCCCAAATATGCTTTACTCAAAGAAGTAAGAATAGCACCACAATTTTAAGATGAGGGTCTATGAAGAACAATCCACCTGTAAATTTGAAAATAATGTTTTGAAGTCAAAGGGGCACCATCAAAATGATAGCAGAAGAAATCCAAATATTCTTATTAATTACTCCAAGTGTACAAGATCATTACGTATTAAATTGACTGTAGAGGACAACTGCCAAGTCTAAGGAGAAGAAGACAAAATATCTAGGTCTTCAATACCAATACCCTTACCCTTCCCCTAATATCCTTATACCTTAAAGAGAAATTTCATTTGTCTTTCCATGCTCTAAGCAGGCACAGAACGGCATAACCTCTACATGGTACTCTGAGTTATAAGTAGGATTATTTGGTGGTCAAAAGAGCATAAAACTTGCTTCGGCTACATGAATCTAAAGAAGTTCAGATGCAACAAGAGACAGCCTATAGAAGTGAATAACTGTTGCTTATTTGCAGTTGGGTTAAACGTTTTTCAGGCACCTAAAGTAAGATAATAAAGAACGGAACATCTTAAGGTACTTTCCGAAAATGCAGATAGAGAGAAAACAAAAACTCCTTGATAGAAAAACCGACTAGCGAGGTCTCTTTTCGCCAATCTTTTGCGCAATAGAGACATCAACATAATTTTTTTCTGAAACTTTCTAGAAACCTTTTGTTGGGTATGATCATGGCAGGTAGACAATGAAACTTTTTCAGATTAAAGAAATGGGCCACTGCTGTACTTTGCCATATTGCCGAACTTACTGGTGTCTTGCGCTTTTTTATGATTTCTTTTAAAAATGGTACTCCCTCCGTCTCAATATATGTGTCTTACTTTCCTTTTTCAAGTACCGTAAATGAGTATTTGAAAAAAAATCCCAAGCAGTTAGAACGGGGATTTGAACCTGGGACCTCCAGGTTTTTCTCACATACGTCTCAACTAGTTGGTGCTTCATGTGTAAACACTCGGGAGAAGATGTGGATCATCTCTTACTACATTGTCAGGTCGCATCACGTCTGTGGTGGAGCTTTTTAGATGGTTCGTACAATGGATCATGCTGGGTACTGTGAAGGATGCTTTACGCAGTTGGGCCTTTAGAGGACGAAGAGAAGACGCCAGGCATGGGATTTTGCTCCATAGCACTTATGTAGATCGTATGGAGGGAAAGAAATAGGTGAACGGAAAGAGCATGATTTTGTACAGCTGAGGGATAGCCTCCTACTCTAATGGCTTTTTGATGAAATTATGAGCTTCCTATTTGTATAGAAGATTGGGTGTGTCTAGTAGAGAACCATATCTTTCTGTAGATTCTCTACTTTTTGGTATACTTCTTGCAAAGTTTTCCCGTTATCAAAAAAAAGTATAAATAAAAAAAAGGGATGATGCACTCTTAAGTAAGGATCTAACAATATTAAAGTCAAATCTCAAGAACTTAAAGAAGTCCTCAAATTTAGCAGAAAGAAATGTTTGGGCAAGATTTTCTGTAGATTCTCTACTTTTTGGTATACTTCTTGCATGCAAAAGCTTTCCCGTTATCAAAAAAAAGTATAAATAAAAAAAAGGGATGATGCACTCTTAAGTAAGGATCTAACAATATTAAAGTCAAATCTCAAGAACTTAAGGAAGTCCTCAAATTTAGCAGAAAGAAATGTTAGGGCAAGAAATTTTTTTAATATTTGAAATATCAAATACAACCAGCACAATTCAGAAGCCATATGTTTATATCTCTGCCTAAAACAATGAATCCTCTACTAGGTATGGTAATTGACGTAAACGGAAACAAGAGTGGTTACCACTGACATAAAACCATCTGGATAACTTTATACCTAATGGGGTCAAACTATAACCAGAATCTCATGAATGTAAAAAGAAAATATCTAATTTCTAGAAAGATTGGTACCAAGCCCTGAAATTCATTATGGGACTTACCAAAGGTGAACTCCACCTTCTGCCAAAAGGTTTGACCTGAGTTGTTCTGTATATCAAGCTAGAATACACCACCAGAAAAAGTCAGTGAATTCATCCTGAACTTAGAAAAGATGTAAGCAAAAACAATGAGAAAAGAACAGGATATTTCTTCAGTCGTTAGTCCTTGTCTCATGTATTATACATACAAGCACAAAACTCACCACCCAAACAAAAGCTTTACTCATTGACATCCATGAAAGAAAAAAACTGAAACGATCACAATATCATAGCATATGAGGATCTTGACTTTTTTTTTGGGTGAGAATGTTGAGACTTTCCCCAAAACTCAGGTGGTCAGTAAGGTGTGCTGGTCCTTCAAACGTAAATGATTTGGAAGAGACGGTTTCTCTGAGGTAATTAAAGAGAACTTGTATAATGGCACTATGTTATTCTTATCAGACATAGAAGAGCAACCCACTTCCTTGATGTTGCCTCCACACCGTATCAAAAGCACTAGACAGTAAACAAAGCAGGAAAAGTTCCTCGGTTGTTCAGGATCAATGCTCAGCTGCATGTTTGATGGAGTCAGGAGGTGCTCATTCTTATAAACAGGGGGAGGATTCCACCAGGCGGAGCTACCCTTGTCCAAGGGGAGTCAATTGACACCCCTTCGCCGGAAATTTACACTATATAGATAGGTCAAATCTTTTTTATGTATATATACCATATGTTGAATCACTGGGCTTCATTGTGTGTTTACTTCTTTATCTTTTGAATCCCCTTAATTTCCTAGCTCCGCCACTGGACGCCGCACTTAAGCTTAATTCAAGATCACAATTGTAACAATCAGGGTGGTAGCTAGTTAAGACTAGTTTGGGGGATCAGTGGTTGGTAAAGTAAGGGTAATGTATATTCTCTACATCAGTTTACTTTATAGACATGATTGTTCAACAATTAACAGATCAGATACTAAAAGGAGTTAATTTCACTTCACAAGTTCAAATACCACTAACAGATCTATATGCTGCGGCTACTTTTGCATAGAAATATTATTTATGTGCATCCAATTAGAGATTGTACGGAGTTTGATTCATACCGTAGTTTCAATAATAACAGCAACAAGATTGACAAGGAGAACAAACACTATTATGTACTCAAACGTAGCTCCACGGACGAAGCCTCTCAACTTCTCTGATGCTGTTGAATGATAGAAATTTGGACATGCTTCAAAGATTGGCAGCTGCAATAGAAAACAGAACATGAAGGATTCTCTGGTGTCACCTTCAAACTGTAACCAAAAGGGTAAATGGACTCACTGAATCTTCTTTCTGAAATCTTAGTCCAATGGCAGTGCACAGATCAGCAAATTCATCCAAATTTATCTGCATTTGAAAGAGAGGAGTTTATGAGAAGTGTAAGAACAAAAATGAAGATGAAATTTTGGTGATTAAGAATAGACTTCTTTCATGGAAAGGATCTGATCCTATAATTCAGACACCCATCTGGTTCCATGTATAAATATGAGAAACTTGAAGTTCTTAAACTTAAGAAGAGGTACTAGACAGATGTGCTTATTGCTTAATATCAAGCTCTGGTGCTAACTCATTCAACTTGATCACCCATTCCGATAACACACCAAGTATTGATAGGATAAACCAAAATTTTTACTTTGAGAAGCGATGGAAAATACGAAATTGGTAGTTTAATCGATCACATAATTTTTCATAACTTAAACGTAAAACTCAAGTTTGAGACATGGAAGTTTGAGACTGAAAAAATTAAGCTAGCATTTGGACATAGATTTGCTTGAAATTTGAAAAAAGAGTTTTTGAAGTTATGTTGAAAAATAATTCTTGAAAGCCGAAGTTATGTTTGGACATGCATTTTATTTGAAGAAAAGTTGAAGTTTTGCGAGTGGAAGAAAAAATTTCACCCAAAAACTGCTCTAAACCAGTTTTTGGGAACTTGGAAATTTTTGAAAATTTTATCCCAAAACATGATCATATTTCATAAACAAACAATGTTTTCAATTTTTTTTAAAAATTGAAACCAAAATTTATGGCCAAACGGGAGCAAATATCAATGACACAAGTTAAAAAAGAAAATCTGTTTTCCATGTAACAATGTTCCTGGAAATGTTTGGCAACCCTATTGGGTGGTCAAGATCATCAGACAAACTGTAACAACGAAAACAAAGCTAAAGCATAACGGTAAGACAAGATCTACGGTAGCTAATAGCACTGGAAACAATGAGAAGTTCCACCAACAAGAGTTATGGTGGAGGCCTAGTTTTTGTCTGTAGAGCTGACTATGTCTTTATGTATCTCTCTTTTGTACTTCTTGCATCTTCTTGATGCCTTTAATGCAATTTTCTTACTTCATAAAAAAAAAACAAGAGTATGGTGGAGTGATAGGTAGTCCTTCTGTCCTATCCTTAACCAGAGGTCTTGGGTTCGAGCCCTGCATATGGAGTCACCTTTATTAGGGAGCGCTTTACCCCCTAATGTGGGACATTCCGGCGCGAATCCGGATTTGATCGGGCCCCAATATGGGTACCGGACACTAGGTGGGAAACCAAAAAAAAAAACAATGAAAAGTTCCGCTAGACCCTTTACAAATGTAATGGGACATCGTTGTCACTATCCAAACAATATATACAGAGAAAAAAGGTAGCCAACTCACACTATCAAAATATTTCAAAGATTTCCAAAGAAAATAATAAAAACATAAACTGTTAAAGTCACTATTCAATTATGAGAACAATTCAAATGTGTACAAATCAAGAGAAATGGAGAGTAACGAGAATGAAAGTACCTCACTGTATCAGAGAATTAAAAAAGATTCTTAAGTACCTTAAAGTCACCAGTATCATCCAGCTCACTGAATATTGACTTAAAATCATCACCTGATATTTTCGGCAATGTCCTAGAGACATTTAAAGATAGTGTGTATCAATGTCTACTGCACTGTGGAAACTTGACAGATATACGTGGAAGAACAAATGCATGACATGGAGTATATTCATGTATCCGAAGAGAAGATAACATAAGTCAATTCAAACGCAGTGGTATCTGAAAATAGGTACAAACAGAATTTTAATTATATCATCCCCAAAGAAAACCAACAATAACTATTAGTATAAAAAACAGAAGAGTAGAGAGGGTAGATTTATTCCTGAGCATCAAATCACTAATCACGACATTGACTGTTATGCTTATTTTTTTACAGAACCCATTTTGGTTTTGTATTTCCCGTACATGGATATGTTTGTGAGAATGCACGGGAGAAAAATTTATTTTTTAATAATGATACAATGAGCCTTATATATAATACATATTCTATTCCTACTACATATGGGACTAGGACATATTCTACTCCTACCACATATGGGACTAGGACTATTGCATACAAATCATATGTATCGAGCTTGTTATATATGTAACTAATACGAGGACCAGTGAGGGACTTGGTGAAAATATCCGCAAGCTAATCATTCGACATACAAGGCCATTAGAGTCCCTCTGAGCAACAAAACCAGGTGGTTGCCGATAAACAGAAGTTGGCCGAGAGGTCGCCAGAAAAATTTGAAAATAGTGAGACTAAGCCGAATTTCACACTACAAAATAGGTTCTAAAATACCACCAGAAAATAGAAACTTTTCTGGAAATTACAGTTCATGCCGGAAAAAATAAAAGTTGTCAGAATTTGATGTAATTTATATGAATAGGATCGGAAAGAAGTTTTGTCAAAAAGAGGCCAGAATGGCTCACACGCGCCGGAAAGTTACAGTAGCTCGTCGGAACCCTAGTCTTGGCGGCGCGTGAAAGCGTGTGAGGGACTTTCTGCCATAGCGATTGACTGAGGTTTTGTCGCTTGACTTTTTCGAACAAGATGGTAGTGTTGGTTTTCGTCCAACACTTGCAAATGTGGAGATAATGCAAATCAATCTTGAGTCGTCAATCGGAAAGACGCACGGTGACTGACTTTTTTTAGTTCCGATGGGATTGAAATTTCTGGGGTTTGGTTGCACAACGGTTTCGGATCTGATGGTGGTACTGGTATATGCACAGGACCACTATAGCAGTGATGAATCCTGAGAACAAGACAAAGTTGCCGGAAAATTGCACGGAGATGAGATCTTTCTTCCCGGATGTCACTGGAATGACGCAAAACGATAATTTTATTACTGAAGCTCTGATACCATGTGAGAATACACGGGAGAAAAATCTATTTTTTAACAATGATACAATGAGCCCTATATAAAATACATATTCTACTTCTACTACATATGGGACTAGGACATATTCTACTCCTACTACATATGGGACTAGGACATATTCTACTCCTACTACATATGAGACTAGGACTATTTACACATAACTATCTAACAATGTTTAGTTCCGAGGGAGGTCCTGTGGAGGTGCTTGGAGGTTAGTGGCGTTCTGGTAGCGTACATTAGGGTGATTAAGGATATGTATGATGATGCTAAGACTCGGGTGAGGACTGTGGGTGGTGACTCGGACCATTTCCCTGTGATGATGGGGTTGCACCAGGGATCGGCTCTTAGCCCATTTTTGTTTGCCTTGGCGATGGATGTATTGTCGCGGCACATCCAAGGGGAGGTGCCTTGGTGCATGCTATTTGCCGATGATATAGTGTTGATTGACGAGACGCGTAGCGGAGTTAACGCGAGGTTGGAGGTTTGGAGACAGACCTTGGAGTCTAAAGGTTTCAAACTGAGTAGAACCAAGACAGAATACTTGGAGTGCAAATTCAGTGAGACCCATGATGCAGACGTAGAGGTTAAGCTTGATGCTCAAGTTATCCCCAAGAGAGCGAGTTTTAAGTATCTTGGGTCTATTATCCAAGGTAATGGGGAGATTGACGAAGATGTCACACATCGCATCGGAGCGGGGTGGATGAAGTTGAGGCTCGCTGCCGGTGTTCTATGTGATAGGAATGTGTCGTAAAGACTTGAGGGTAAGTTTTATCGAGTGGTGGTTCGACCCGCTATGCTGTATGGGGTTGAGTGTTGGCCAGTCAAGAACTCCCACGTGCAGAAGATGAGAGTAGCAGAGATGACGATGTTGAGATGGATGTGTGGGTGTACCAGACGAGATAGGATTAAAAATGAAGCTATCCGGGACAGAGTTGGAGTAGCCTCCGTGGAGGACAAGATGCGGGAGTCGCGACTAAGATGGTTCGGACATGTTAGGAGAAGAAGCATTGATGCTCCTGTCAGGAGGTGTGAGAGGTTGGCCATGGAGAGTTTGAGAAGGGGTCGAGGTAGGCCTAAGAAGTACTGGGGAGAAGTGATTAGGCAGGACATGGCGCTGCTTCAGCTCACTGAGGATATGACACTTGATAGGAGGGTGTGGAGGTCGAGGATTAAGGTAGAAGGTTAGTAGGTAGTTTATAGTGTCCACCGATAGGCTTAGTAGCATGCATTTCCCTTCATATTTTTAGATTTTATTACGATATGTGGTTTTGTTTGCCTCAAGTATTGTAGTCCCTTTTTTATTACGGTATGTAGTTTCCTTCACCCCAGGTATTGTATTCCCTTTTGATTACGGTATTTTTTTTTTTTTCTTGCCCTTCGTGAGCCGAGGGTCTATTGGAAACAGTCTCTCTACCTGCAATAGGTAGGGGTAAGGTCTGCGTACAGACTACCCTCCCCAGACCCCACATGTTGGGATCAAACTGGGTTTTTTGTTGTTGTTGTTGTTGTATCTAACAATGTTTAATAGTATGCTTAATAACAGAAGATTCATTATCAAACTCCTTAAGGACACTAGTTAAACTTATATCATAGGTGCTCCCAGCTAGCCATCCCAGCTAGCCATGAAACTATTTTAATAACCTAAGGTGTGTTGTCAAAGTGACTTCAAGTTAAAGCGAAGTTTGCCAAACTATGATCGTCAAGTCCACAGCTGATTGTCAAATTACAATGACCAGAGAGAAGCTTAGTCAAAAGGTATGAACTGAATTTTATCTTGAAGATACTAGCAGCTAATCAACTGTCCTCTTCCTTCTCAGTCTGCTAGCTCATAACCAGGATCAGCTTTCACAATTCAGATCAGGCATTGCTGTTTCACTAGTGTCCCCTTGGCTAGTAATACAGGAATGATTACAAAATATGAACTAGCTGTATCACAAGCTAAATCCTGATCTGACACATGTAGTTGCATGTACCAGTACATGAACAACCAGCAATTTTCAGGTGAACCATCAATACAAGTTCTGAGAAATGCCTTTTTTTGTTGTTGCACTCCTAAAGTATGTTAGTATCAAAATTTAAATATTCCTTTCTCTCAGTTAAATGGAAGACAAGATATATCAAAATTTGAATATTCCTTTCTCTCAGATAAATAGAAGACATTCTTTCTTTTTATAAAACCTAAAGGTAAAGGTTTCTTTTATTTTCTTGCTCAATTGACCTTGCAACAACAAATGGAAGAAGGTCTACTCACATAACCACTACTTAGAAGCGAGAAATTCTTCACATGGTCATAGGTTGAAAATCCAATTCGTGGGAATGATTTAATTAGTTTTATGATGAATGGTGCCACTAAGCATGATGTCTCCGAGAATGCAGCTATTGCCTATTACAGTGTGCGCAGCCTGGACAATATCCTAAGTAAGCCGCTAAATCAATTAAAGCTTCATCCTTAATGGCCGTGGCAACATCAGATTGCTCTCATGCCAGAACCGGAAATGCTGTGTCCCAAAACGCAGATTCACTACATTGTCAGCTTGAAAGCTTTACAGCCAACATGTTGATTTGAATTTTATCAAACGCCCTTATCCAGTTCAAGTTGCAACTGTTAGGTCAATTTCAGTTTCAAGGAATGGAAGTATGAGCCACACTACAAAAAGAAGACAATTAATGAGAAGAACTAGTGCATAGCAGCAGAACTGTACATGTCTGAACGTTACCTGTATTTGTTAAGTTCCTCAAACAGAAGGCTACATTGCTTCTCGTTGAGGTGCCCATTGTTCTGCCAATGTCAAAAGAAGACAACTTTAAAAGGAATGGCAACCACAAGATTTAAGGACACATAAAACCCTTCCAGAAGAAGTTCATAGTAAATCAAAAAAAGAATTTCTATTAAATTCTTGACCACAACAGAAATCTATGAAAGTACTTTCTCCTTTTCCATTATTTTCTTTCTACCTTCACCCTTGGTGTTGCTACCTATGCATACTTACATACAGCTATTCATGTCAAACGGGCCGAACCAAATTTCAGGTTGGTGCATAGCGGGCCGAACTCATTTTTTTGGGTTAAATGTGTTTTACGAATTATTAATAGTAAATCGTAATTTAAACAATTAATGCGGATACCAAAATTCGAAGAAAAGGAAGATCTCAAATTTCATTAAATATGAAAAAAGTTGAAACTTAAAATTATATGAAAGTTGATAGTTAAAATTTGAATTTCATAACACAAACCACAAAATTTGAAAATAACAACTCTTTCCTACCAGGCTAGATGTTATTCATGTCTAGTGGATAGATGTTATTCATGTCTAGTGGGAAGCTCGGCCCGTAATCGGTCTGGCACCATACATAAAGAGCCTGGTCATAGATATGAATAACATAGATACACACACACACACACACACATGTAAACCTGTTTGGAATCATTCAGGTAAGGGTAGCAAGGAGGAATTATCTTCAAACTCTACTATGTTTTTTAAACACCAATGCAAATTTGATCTTCCTGTTTCTGCGTCTGAGAATACCAGAAGGTGTTTGTCCTATAGTCACTCATCGGAACTGTATCAACTGCCTCTTTCAGTTCTCAATATAATCTATCTTCTAATACTGTAAGTTTTCCCATCACATCAATGGAATTATTACTTTATCCAAAAAATATAATCCCTCTTCTTGTTGGTGCTAGATTACGTTCTCTCTAAATTTGATGTGTGAGCAGAAGCAGGGCAACTACATACAATATACAGGATGCCTACATAAGATTTGTGAGGGAAAATATTCTTATTAACAACTGTTACTGCCATATTCTTCTGGAAAGAACAAGGATAGAAGCTTCTCTTCCATGAGTAAAAGGAAGGAAGAGAAGCATATTGAGTGCATGTAAACCACAGGAGATTAATTGGAGAACCAGTTGTGACGTGTCCTACTCACAGCTTCATCAATCAAGCTAAATGCTTTCTTCAAAGTCCTTAGCCTCAAACGATCTTTATCAGCCACTTGTTTTACAAGCTACAACCAAAAAAGAATAAATAAATATATACGTGCAAGGCGCAAAATCTACAGGAAAAGTACGTGCTATGGCAACCACTAACATGGTGCCAACTATTTGCAACAGCTTGAAGCAAAAACGATGGAAGACATTACCTCACTTTTGAAGCTATCATATACAACAGCAAGAATTAAGTTGGTAACAAAGTAAACGCCCAATAGCACGTACAGAACAAAAAACAAGCAATACCAACGTGAGTCCCTGAAAGGAAAAATACGTAATACAGGTTTTAACTCAAAAGTTTACATGGAAATATAAATTAACTCAACAATTGAGTTTAATAAGAGAAAACACTCAGTAAGAAAGCTGACGATGAGAGCAAGATGTACGTTGCTCAGATTGCTCTCTTGTTATGAAGGTGGGAGACGCTATCTTTGATTGTAACCATAAACATAACCAAAACTCAGAGCTTTTAATGGCAAAAACTATCTTACACATTCCAGATTTAGGCAAATTTCAACTGTATTATAGAGAGTAAAAGGGGGACTTAAGACAATTTTCTGAGGCACTCACTTGTACGCAGGAATCCATACATCTGGATTGTTTGATGTTGTGAATAAGACAAACATTTGGTACAACGTGGTGCCGTACGAAGTAAACGTGGTCTTCCCCTGACGCGTGTCTTCAAAGAAGACGTATGCTAACCAGCTCGAGAACAGAAGAAATAAAGCAGATAGAGCCTGCAGAGGGGAGGAAAGAGAACATAGAGCAAAAGAGAAGGGCTTAGGTTAACTATCAGTTGGAGAAAGGATGCAAGATGATAAATTTCAGGTGTGATATTTTTAGTTTATCATATCATCTGGCATAAAGTGTCTTTTGAAAATTATACTATGGAAAAAACCATTAACCCTCAAAGATAAGGATAACTAACCACAACATTAAGGTAGGTACCAAGCATTCCTGCAAGGATGAAGAAGCTATCTCGTAATTCCCTATTGTCCAAAGTATGAAATTAAGATCATATTAGCAACAATAGCTAAGAAACCAAGTAAATCAAGAAAAATAAACGACAGGATGTGGACCCAACATGCCATCTTTCTGAACCTTCGGAACGAAGAAAAAGAGAAGGAACCTCTAGTGGATTACACTGCTTAGGCTTCATTTGTTTGCACTTAATGGACATTCAGATTTAGCCTATTAAGTGCATTTGTTTGTTTTTCTTTAACAACTTATTAGCTCTTAATAGGTCTGAATTATTCCAATCTTTTACAGAATCTCAACATTAGGATGTTCCCTTAAATATTCCTAAGAATGTAATCACTACTGTATTTATTACCACTCCCAACTACTGCCACTGCCGCCTCCACTACCACCACCAACCGCCACAGCCACCACAGCCTGCCATCACCACCAGGCACCAACCACCTCTACCACCAGCCTCCACCACACAATCACCACTAACCACCTCTACCACCAACCACTAGCTGCCACCGCCAACCACCTCCACCGCACACCACCACCACCACTAGTCACCACGACCAACCATGTGCACTCCACAACAACCAGAAAATGCAGCACCAGCTGTAGAGATCCATGGAAAAATCATTTTCTTACCTAAATGCCGTGCTCTATGATTTACATCAATTGAAAGGTGGTGGTCTTTCTGTACAATCGATGTCCTTGACTTCACATGCACTAATAACATGATACTGATAAACAGTGGAAACACTATGGAGATGCATCAGCATGAATAAGTCCATATGAACCTTCATAAGTTTATAATGAGTATATTTATAACTAAAACATACTCCTTATACGAGACGTGCATTCTTATTATCAGAAGAAAAGTTGTGATTGCTATAACTTATGCGGAAATTTGAATTTTACACATCAGGCATACTGATTGTCCAAGACATACTTTACACATTTGAAGCTAATACAAGCCGAAGATGGCAACATGACCACAAAGAGAGAGAGAGAGAGAGAGAGAGAGAGAGAGAATAAATTCATATCTGGACAATGCCAACATTTCAAACGTTGATAAAAGCCATCCATTTCACAGAACCACAGAAGATCAGGTCACCGTTCTTTCCTTGGTGGGGTGGGAGAGTCCGTGAAAGCATTATGGACAGTGAAAGAACATAAGCATGAGACTATAATTGATTAACAGCAGTTAAAACACAATGCTATTTGCTTAATATTTGGGGAGACAACAACAGAAAAAGTTTACTTCCTTAAATTCCTTCACAGTTCACATATAATACTTAAGTTACAAATTGTGTACAAAAATCATATTCCTAGCAACGATTATATGATTAATTAAAAGAAAAAACAACTAGAAAAGAAAAATGTGAGACCACTTGGCGGGAGATGGAAATTAAATAGGTAGCGATCCTACAATGGCTTACCTAATGTTCAAAATAAAGAACACCACGCGGAGATAGGGTGCAATACGGAATGGTAGATAATAGAAGTCTGCTAGAAAGAGAATGTAGACCACAATATCTGCGACCAAGATTAACAGCAAAATGACCTGAAAAACCAAGCCAAACAAGAAAGAAATTGTCATTAACTAAAGTTAACTATCAGTATTGGAGCAACCTAAGATTCATCAATATTACTGTACCGTCCAACAACTTCTTTCATCAAAATCATTATGAAAAATGTCCGCGGGTTAGTTTTGAACATAAAACAGTTTAAGCAGAATCACAAGAGTGGCTTTTACACAAACTTTGTGGTTTTATTAGAGAGAGAACTTTTTCTTGAAACGTACCCCCTGTTTGGGAAGGAATTGAACGGAAAGTACAGAGAGGACAAATAAAAAGTGATTCTGTTTTTTCAAAATTACATACAAATATATAAAAACATAATTTTTTATGGCTTATGCTCTAAATTCTATCTACAATATCTTCCCTCCCACATGAGAGAGAAAAGGAGCCTAAAATGAAAACTATTTCCTCTGTCCAATTTCATTCCACTTTGTTCTTGTCAAACCAAAGCAGGAAATGACTATTAGTAATTACTTTCCTCAGTTACAAAACAAATTAATTACTATTAGTAATGGCTCTCTAAGTATGCACTTTCCAAAGCAAAAGTTAAAGCAATAGAAATGCTTTAAAAAAGATGAATTGAAGGAGAAATTTTAAGAGAAACACAACATAAAGAACCTCCCGACCAAAAATGTTTTCCTTATGCAGCTCTGATATGGTTCCACTTCCTCTATGGAGTACAGAGTTCAAGTGAGTTGATATCTCTAATACCTCATTGCTCTGTCATGTTACACCATATGGGAAAACACCACAGAAGAACGTGCAACAGAGGCAATGCATGAGTAGTATATGCTAAGGTGGAATATAACAATCATTATTCAGACACCTATGCATCTAAAGTCTCTTAACACAGGTCCATAGTCACAGTCAAGTAAAATTCCCACAACCAATTTGGTTCATTATCGACCGCTATTCTTTTGGCAGATTCCAACAATATAAAGAACCACGATCTCAAATCCATTCTATGTTCCTTCATCAAACCGCAGTCTGCACATGGTTGATTAGTTAGATGCATCTTCTTATTGTCTTTCCTCTCACTTTCAGTGAAGAAAGAATGTCCCCATATTTCAATTGTAATAAAAAAAAAATTCCTTTTTCAATTAATATACTCCATATCCCCCTGTCCAAGAATATTTAGTGCTATAGAGTTACTCTTTCTGGTGTTTGATCTTGAACATAGAATTTGAGGAAAATGTGAAGGGAGAGGAGGAGGAGGAGGAGGAGACTAACTGCAGGCTCAGTTTGATGTCTTTTCTCATGATTCATTGGATGTCTTTATTTCTGTAGCTAGGGAAGGTGCAAAGTCACTCTCGATTTTGCTTCGACTTGTTCTTTCAGTCATCCATTGCTTACTGTTGTAAGAAATTTTAAAAAATTGAGTCCTATTATGCATGATTCACCTTACCGTGTTTTGTTTTCTTCAATTGCAGAAATGTGATATATCACCACCAAGATATTTCACCTTCTACTCTTCGGGAGAAGAGTGACAAGGACATCAATGCAAAAGCACTAACTTCAGACTATCTTCACAAACAAGCTATCCTTTACGAGGAGGAATCGAAATGTATTGATTTTTTTGTCAAAAAGATCACCATTTATAAGGAGAGAACATAAAGGACTGGTACCAAATACCTTCACTTTGTTGAGAAGACTTCTCCAATAGAGATTGAAGCCTTCATATGATATTGGAAACAAAATGTGTATTACAAGAAGCAGAAGAGTAACACCCTGCAGAAGACAGTTAAAAAGAAAATGTTAGTGAGCCCATGAAGTATAAGGTAGTCTACCCAACTAAATAATCGCTGGTGCTAATGTTTCTGCATTTGATACGAGTCTCCATACGGCCTAATAAATGACCAGAGAAGTTCCTTTTCGGAAGCTACCTAGCTAACTACATATGTGTGATAGTAATGTTTATGCATCCAGAGTAGGCCCCTTATTCACTGGACCAAAGAATTTTCCTCTTTTAAAGCTACCTAGTAAAGAATACGAACAAGAAATCCTCAAAGCAAAGTAAGAACTGTCCTTAGAAGTTCTCCACATTTTCTACTGGCATAAAAATCTTTTGACAAAAATTAAAGGACTCATAGTAAACGTTGGACCTAGAGTAGATGTCCTAACATGACTAAAATTAACACCAACTAATTGATAGTGCATTCATAGATCTTTTGTCTTCCATTATGCCCAACTTTTCGCTAGGTCTGCATAAACACCAAGAGATTTTAGGTCTTTTTCTTCCATGTGATTTTAGGTTTACCACATCTCCTTCTAACACCTTCATTCACTAGATGGTTATACACCTACAGACTGATGAATCTAAAGGTCGAAGTAGGACATGTTCAAGCTATCTCAAGCAACTTCTTTTGATTTATCCTTTATGATGCTACTTGCACCTTTTGCCAAATATGATCAATTTTAATCTTGTCTAATCTTGCACGATTATCTTCTTCATCAATAAAACTTTATTAACGTGTGACTACACATTAATCTTAACAACCACTTATGTGTGACACTCATCTTGTGGATGTGATGGACTTTAGAGGGCCAACATTCACTGCCATAAAACATTGTTGGTCTTATAACCGTTTTATAGAGTTGCCTTTTACTTTGGTAGGTATCCTTCTGTCACGTAACACTCTGTTAGCACTTCTTTGTTTCAACTATCTTATTTTGATTCTGTGTAACATCTTCATCTGTCATACCATTTAATCGAGCCTAGGTATCTGAATTGTTTGCATTTGAGCACCGCAATCCCGACTAAACTCATCTCAGCTTCACACTTCTTATGCTAGCTAAACTTGCAGTGCATAAATTTAGTCCTATTTCTACTTATTCTAAAACCCTTACTTCCTAATGTATTTTTCCATAGTTCAAGCTTTTGGTTGACATCCTCTTTAATTTCGTCAATTAGTACAATACCATTTGCAAACATTATACATCATGGGACCTCATCCAGTATAGTGTTAGTTAGTTTATCCAAATATAGGATAGTACAGGCTCAGTGCCGATCCAGCGACCCTTAGTTCTTTTGTATCTCCTAATACTATTCTCGTACTAGTGGCATCTCCTTCATACATATCCTTTATGGCATCTTATATATTCAATATGAGTTCCCTTTTTGTCTAACATCCACCGAATGACTTTTCTAGGCACTCAATCATATGCTTTCTTTGGGTCAATGAACACCATGTATAGATTTTTCTTCCTCTAGATTATCTTCAAAAATATAGCTTCCTTTGTAGATCTACCACGCATTAATCCAAACTGGTTCTCTTTACTCTTGAGGTATCCCTAAGTCTACACTCTTTCTCTCTTTCCCAAAGTTCATTGTGTGGCTCATAAATTCAATGCCACACACAGTTTTGAATATCTCTTCTACTCTTATATATTGGAATCAGGATACTCTTTCTCCACTCGCCGGGCATCCTACCATTTCTTGGTATAGCATTAAATAGCTTGGCCAGCCAAACTACTCCAACCTCCCCAAGACACTTCTAAACCTCTACAAGAATAATATCTGGACCAAACGGCGTTTCTAATCCTCAAATTTTTCATGGCATCCTTTAATTCTGCCTGTCAAATTCAAGGAATGTAGCTAGAATTTCTACCATGCAAAGTTGTGTAGATCTATAGAGTTATCCTCGTGATTCGACTAGAACAATTGATAAAAATAGCGTCTCCAGCTCCCCTTGATATCATTATTTCCTGTCAACACTTGTAGAGAATTCAATGGACCGTCTTTAATGCGCTTCATCTAGCTTTCTAAAGAAAGTTAATTTAAGTTTCCTTGCAGAAGCACATGCATCAATCCTGAACCCTGGGAGGAAACAATCTCCTAAGGCTCACCGAAATAACCAAACTTGAAGATAGCCTAAATCAATAGAATTCACAGTAAATTAGGCAAAATCCGGAACCATCAACGGTTCTGCTTAAAACATTTGCTTCTTCACGTATTAAAGACTAATCAATTTAACAAACAAACCAGCCACTTACCTCAAATATAAGGGACTCGGCACCAGTCAAAAATGGCAGCTCTCCTAGATAGTAATAGTTTCTATTATTGCAAGACTCAGCTAAATGCTTGGAACACCACAATGGTTTCTGCGAAAAATGTACAGGAAATCAATGAAACTATAATTACCAGTTCTAAATTCAAGAGCAAGTAGGAATTATGAAGTCAATTTAACATGCAGAAAAAATACAAAGGACTGAAGCTGGAATAGACAGCAAGGGAACTGTGCAAACCTCAAAGAAGTTTAGAACGACCAGTGCGAGATAATTAAGTGACCAGAGGAAGTCAAAACGAGTAAATATGAAGTACAACTCTGCTGCTTTCTCAAAGCTCGCTCCCTCAAGAATTTCCTCAGGCAGACCAATGCCGTCTTCAGCCTGCAGGGATAACTTCCAAAATTAATATCTCACTAAACCACTACTAAAAGGAAAACACTGAAATTTATCAGTCAAATAACTATTTCATCATTTTCACAAAAATAAATAAATAAATTAATATTTCACCATTTCACATCACAAACCATTATTCTCAATGCTTTTCTCTAAGTAACTCAATATGGCAATATATTAAAACATTTTATTGCTAATAACCGTGCAGGCAATCGAGGCCTATTCTATAGACAAGGGAGTATTTTTTTGGACGCAAACATCTAGGACATTCAGCTAGCATCTTTCAGTACAAAGGTTTTCTCAAAGTGTCTGCTTTAAGTTCTTTCTGGAAAAAGAAAAGTGTATAAAAAAGGCAAAAAAAATACAGTACAATAAGAGTTATTTCCTTGGGAAAAGTGAAAAGTTCTCAATAAAACCTGCCTCAATTTTGTAGGTTGGACGTGGAATTCTTGACCAAAAAAATGACCTTCATTTTCACAAGAATGGGACCAAAAAGAAAAAGTTCAGCCTGAAAACAATTGAGCGCATCCAAGGGTGTAGCCTAGTGGTCAATGAAGTGGGTTGAGAACCATGACGTCTCATTCTAACAGAGGCAAAAATACTAGGTGACTTCTTCTCATTTGTTCAAGCCTTGGTGGACAGAATTACCTCAATACCTAATACTTATGTTGTAGGACGTAGCAAGTATCCGTGGAATTAGTCGAGGTATGCGCAATCCGACCCGTACATCAATTAGAAGAAAAAACATTTGGAAGGCACACACTTCTGTGGCGAAGTCACTAAGTTCCTCAATGTCTTTTCTTTTTCTTGTCGTCTCAATAAAGGTGTCAATGGGTGTGCCCGGCCGGCCAGGGTTGAGAAAAAAAGTGACCGGCCGGTCACCAATCTGGGCCGGTTACCGGTTTTTCCAAACCGGGCTTAACGGGTCCGGCCCATATGGGTAAAAATTGAACCAAAACGGTTACGGGCCTAAGGGGTCGGGTCGGGTTAATGTGATTTTTTAATTTATTTTTTTTGTATTTGGTATAACTTTTATATTAATATTGTGAGAATGCACGGGAGAAAAAATCTATTTATTAACAATGATAAAGTGAGCCCTATATAT